>JBBPBX010050729.1:11358-24860 GCA_038048925.1 Garcialebias charrua
TTTATTTTTTTTTTTATTTATTTATAGAAAAAACAAGTACAAAAAAAACTTACAATGTCAAACAAGGCTCGAGACTTAAGGCATGCATAGCACAAAAGAGAATAAAGGCACATAAACAAAAACAAAAATGTGTCTTGGGCAGCTTACAACAGAAATTCGTTACAGATTGTTTTAGTTTTTAAAGCTTTGGCATTAGTACAGTACTTTAAAGTAGCTAAGTAAGAGGAAATATAATTAGAAAACACTATAAATCTAGGTTTTAGCAAGGAGAATTTACAACTGTGGATGTAAAATTTGGCTAAGAGTAGTATTAAATTTACAACAAAAACTTTCTCACTTGAAATATTTGGACAAAAGAAACCAAACAGTATAATTTTAGCGTCAAATGGTAGGTCAATTTCTAACTTTCTATTTACATACATGAAAATGTCTTTCCAGAACACCTGAGTATGAGAACAGTCCCAGAAGAGATGGATGATAGTCTCCTCAGAGCTGTGGCAGAGTGAACACATTGGGTCTACGTTTGGACGGTACTTGGAGATTATATAGTTTACAGGATAACATTTATGCAGAATCTTTAGGGATACTTCTCGAATCTTATTAGTTATAAAGTATTTTCTAGGTAACAACCAAACATCTTTCCAACAGATATCATTAAATAAATTATCCCAGAAGAATATAGAAGCAGGTTTACTAATACATTCTCTAATTATTAATTCTCTAATACATTTGTTATTTGTTTTTTCACTTAAAAAAGGGTCAGATATTAATATGTGTTGTGGCTTCTTTTGCTGTCGACGTTATTTTTCTCAGGCATGCTACGTCATCTGGCGCATGCGCAGAAAAGCCAGCTTTCGTAGTTGCATTTCCTGCTCGCTGCTTCCGACCGAAGCGATGGCAGAAGTGAAAGCTGCCTTGATTTATGGAGGTACGTTCTGTTTTTATTCGTGCAAGAAGGCTTTCCTACGTATGTCGTCACGTTTGGTGTGTAAAACAAGCCTTAAAGCTGCGTGTGTTGAAAACTGTGGCTCAAACTGAGGCACAGTTAGCTGAAGCAGCTAGTTTAGCCGGTGATGCTTCAGTGAGGTCTGGTGGAAAGCTGGAGGGCTGTGGTTGACACTGAAACAAAACGTGCACTTTGATTTTTGTTTGCATTTTGTCATTACAGTTATAGCTGCTTTCTTAAGCTCCACGGTGCTCGCTTTGGTTGAAGATTTAGATGAAACGTAAGTGATGCACTTTATGAATAGCTTCCTGTTTTAGTAAACATGCTACTCCCGAGTAGGGATTAATATTGTGGAGGTTTGGTAGTGCTTTCTCTTCTACTGCATTATTTGCTTTGACTATTTTCCAATGTGTTATGGGAGTCGGCAGAAAGAGACGAAAAATACCTTGGGTCTCGATTTATTCTCAACGTCTTCCCACATCAAGCTCAGGAGAACAACTCAAATACAACCGGCAACTGCTCTCTTTATATTCTGTCCCTTTCACAATAAGAGCACATTCTGACGTGAAATATATACATTTGTGTCCGCCACACAGCCCCCCCCCCCCGAACACACAGAATGTCACAAACACCAAAAACACAAATTGTGAAACAGGTGTAAAACAATAAATAAATGAATGAAATACCTAACGGTAACAGCTAGGGAGTTTGATAAGGCGGCCACTCGACGGCTACTCTTCACAGTGACAGGTGTTGAAGTTGAAGGGAGACTCTCAGCACCGACTGCCACTTAACTGTTCACCTGAGGGAGGTAACTCAGGCTGTAGGGGAAAAACCTGAAGGAGTGGGCAAAGAAATTGGGGGATGGCCACGACGAGGTGGCTGAGCCAACTCAACCGGGTCCCCCGGCAAAATATTAGCTGGTTTCAAACGTTCCACTGAAACCCTCTCCTGATTACCCCCCAACTCCACCAAAAAATCTTTAGTTCCCCTCTCCAAAACATGAAATGGACCATTGTAAGGAGGCTGAAGTGGTGAACAGTGTGCGTCATGCCGGATAAATACATACTCGGCCGACATAAGGTCCTTCGGCACAAACACCTGTGAAAGACAGTGATGTGCTGCCAATGGGGCAACAAATCTATTTCCCCCTGTTAGGACTGCCCTACTTCCATTGGGAGCAACGAAACTCCCCATGTACCCTCAAAGGCTGGCCAAGGACCAACTCAGCTGAAGAAAACCGCAAGTCTTCTTTAGGGGCTGAACGCAGGCCCAACAAAACCCAAGGTAGGCGATCCATCCAACCATTATCCACCAATGAGGACCGCAATACCACCTTCAATGAGCGGTGAAACCTCTCACAAAGACCATTAGCCTGCCGATGGTAGGCAGTGGTACGGTGGACTTTAACTCCAAGGCTCTCTGCCACTGCAGTCCACAACTCTGAGGTGAACTGGGGAACCCTGTCAGAAGTTAAGTCCAATGGCACACCAAATCGGGATACCCAGGAAGAGATGAATGCCCGAGCCACATCAATTGAAGAGGTTGATGACAGAGGAACTGCCTCTGGCCACCGAGTGGTTCTGCCTACCATAGTTAAGAGATGGGTAAAACCTCTGGAATGTGGAAGTGGGCCCACTAAATCCACATGCACATGCTCAAACTTCCCTTGGAGAATAGGAAACCGTTCTAGTGGAGCCTTATGCTACTTCCCCACCGCACGCATCTCGCGCAGCCGAAACAACCATTTTACATTGAAGTCTATGGGGACGCGAATCTTGGAGCAGCGGGTCGTGTCGCGGCGCATCCACAGCATGCAAGCAGCGCGAAAGTGAGCAGCAGCTGTTTTCTACTCCAGCATCGCATCCGAGCAGCGACTGTGCTGCTCGGATGCCTTGCTGTGGAAGCACGCCATTCCGTGCTTCCACAGCTAGATTCAGCTCGCTGCTCAGCAGCAAACAATCAGGACCAATCAGGAGAGACTCTGCCATGTGATCACGCCACGACGACGGGACGGAATTAGGTGGGCACCGTGCGAAACGTTTAACAGATGAAAAAAATCCCGCGGTAAACATGAAGGAGAAACTTACAGCAGGTCGTCAAACTGGGCGCGGGTGACACGGAAGTACAGCTGAAAGCGCTCCTCGTCTGCGCGCAGCTCTTGGATCATCAGATGGTGAAATTCACTGAATTCATGACGCCTCTCATGTGGGGTGAATCCAGAATCGTCGTTGTGCACGGCGTCTGCGTGTTGCTGCTTTGTAGATTAAGTACAACAAGGCAATTCTTCGTATTGCGTCTGCCATTTTTCTGAGACCGGAAATAAACAAACACCGGAGCGGAAGAGGACCAACACGCTCCTCCTCCCACTGCAGACGCGTTAGATGAGGACAGTCATCTGTTGACAAGCAGCCAGTACAGTGCATTTGGAGATTTTTGGAAGCGCAATATGCTTTAGGTGAGGATGAGGCTTTAGTGTGCCGTTGCACCTTGGCAAGCTGGCAAGCTAAACGGGAAGCCGCCCATGTGCTCTAAAACTTTGCCCCTACTAGTTTTATTGAAGCTTTCACTCCTGGGTGTGAAAGGGAATGAACTGCATCAAAAATCCGCCGACGCCAGCTACTAGGAACCAGAGGTTGAGGCTTGCCAGTTGAGACGTCACAAAGAAGGGTTGCACCACATTCATGAAAGGAAACTTCCTCCAAATGTAGACTGGATTCAGCTACCTTAAAGGCTAGAATATCCAGGTCTGTCAGTTGGTCTGCAGCCATGGCAAGGTAATCAACTCCTAAATGTACAGAAGTGACCCTTGCTCTAGATAGATATTCAGCCACCAGGTTATTCTAGCCAGCCACATGCTGAATGTCTGTAGTAAACTCTGAAATGGCGGATAAATGCCTTGTTGCCGTGATGACCATGGTTCAGAAACTTTCGCCATAGCAAAAATGAGAGGCTTATGGTCAACAAAGGCAGTAAAGTCCCTGTCCGCTAACATGAACCTGAAATGGTGCGTTGCCAGAAAAAGAGCGAGCAGCTCCCTATCAAAGGTGCTATATATTTTTTCAGCATCCCGGAGTTTCCTGCTAAAAAATGCAAGGGGTTGCCATGCGCCATCCACCCATTGTTCACAAACTGCCCTAACTGCATAATCGGATGCATCAGTTGTCATAGCCATAGGAGCTGATGGAGATGGATGGGCCAAAAGTGCAGCGTTAGCCAAAGTCTTTTTGGCATAATCGAATGCCTGTACCCTTTCGGGGGTCCACTCTATTTGCTGATCCCCTTTTTTGCCTCTCGTTAAGTGCTTCATACAAGGGGTGCATAAGATGAGCTGCTCGTGAGATGAAACGGTTATAAAAGTTCACCATCCCCAAAAACTCTTGCAGTGACTTCACTGAGGGAGGGCGTGGAAAAAGTCAAAAGTCAAAGTCAACTTTATTGTCAGAACTGCGATATGTACAGGACTGTTCTATGAAATTCCAGATCAACCCAAAATGGTTAATGTTTTATCATCTTTTTTGATTTGTGAAAGGTGGGCACACTCACTGGTTTGGAAGAAAACAGACTTAATTAAAAATAATGAATATTTATTAAAGAAGTCTTGTGAAGGAAAAAAGTAAAAACATACATGTTCAGACACACAAACAGTTGTACATCTCTTCAGATATACAAGTCAAACAGTTTTCCTGCTAAGATAAACGTGTCTATTTAAATCTCGCTACAGTACTAACCGTACACACACAAGGCATTGATGTAAAATCATTATCCCTCACCTCTTGACACAACTGGGAGAGCCATCACAGTTTTTGGCGGGAATACACATCAACGCAGCCGAGCATCTTGATCATGATCACGGCAGACTCTCGAATTGTTTATCCGAGTGCTTCTTAATGTATACCTTTTGTGGAGTACATGACTTCACTCACTCATCAAACATGTTTTCAATCAAACTTTGTTTTTCAAAGCGGTGCTAGGCACCGCCAAAGGCTTTCTGTTTCATCTATCAGCTACAAGGTCAGTTTGCCCTTAATTGCTGAGCTGTGTTCATCAATAATAATTAATAATTAATAATAATAATAATTAATTCAATTTATAACGCACTTTTCATTACTGAAAATCTCAAAGTGCTACACATATATTGAATGCTACACACATTCATAAACCGGTGGCGGCAGACTACCATGCAAGGTGCTTTCCAGTCCTACCGGGAGCAACTCAGGGTTAAGTGTCTTGCCCAAGGACACAACGACACATGGTGCGGGTCCCGGGAGTCGAACCGCCAACTTTCCGATCGGGAGACGACTGCCATTACCACTACACCACGGCCGCCCCATCAACATCTTACAAACTTGGCTGTGAGATACATGGAAACACATTATTTGCCCAACTCCCTTTCAGAAGAACTGCAAGGCTTGAAGTGGGATGGGTGATATGCATTAATTCATCAAAAGACCTTATGGCTTTTCAGAGAAGGACGGGCCCATCCCTCCAAGAAATTCCGGGCCTTTGAAGTAAGATTGCACAAACCCCCTACTTCAAGAAACAGTTTAATGAAATATCTTGACACTAAACTAAAATGTTTAGTGTTACATTAAGCATTAACTCTTAACATAAAAATTGATAAACATTTAGTCAGAAAAACATTAATACTTAAATTCTTAATTCAAGGACATACACAAGATTGAAAAAACTTAACGCAACTTCAACTTTGGCAGGTAGGGGAACTGCCCCTTGAGCTGACACTCTGGTCTGCCTGCTGTTGAGTTCCTGGGACACAAACTAGCATATACTGTAGCTGGGTTAATGATCAAGCCATACTCACTGAGTCGAACAAACAGCTGGCGAAGGTGCACCATGTGTTCTGCCACCGAAGGTCTAGCCATCAATATATCATCCAAATAGACAAACAAAAACTGCATACGCTGCAGGACCGAATCCATAAGTCGCTGGAACGTTTGTGCTGCGCCTTTAAGGCCGAAAGGCATCCATAAAAACTCAAAAAGACCAAAAGATGTGATAAGTGTAGTTTTTAGTACATCTGAAGGATGCACAGGAACCTGATGGTAGCCCCGCACAAAATCTACCTTGGAAAAAACAGTTGCTCCTACCATGCGGGCAGAAAAATCTTGAATGTGAGGGATTGGGTACCTGTCATTACTGGTTGCGTTGTTAAGGTGCCGAAAAATAAAATAAAAAATAATAATAATAATAATGAATTCAATTTATAACGCACTTTTCATTAATGAAAATCCCCACAGGGTCGCCAACCCCCATCGGCCTTTGGCACCATTTGCAAAAGGGATGCCCATGGACTTTTGGAACGTCTCATAATGCCAAGACGCTCCATGTTAACAAACTCCTCCTTGGCTATTGCTAACTTAGTTGTATCTAAGCGGCGTGCTCGTGCAAACACCGGTGAACCAACTGTAGTGATACAATGATCCACCCCATGTTTAGCTATAGTAGCAGAAAGGGTGGGAACTGTCAAAGCAGGAAACTCTGACAACAAACGCTGATACTATGTGGCCAGCATGTTAGCAAGAGGTTGATGGGCAGGACCTCCAAGTTTACAGGGATAGGTATCAAAAGACAAAGCATAGATTAAGCAGCTATTAGCAACATGCACAAATAACCTGAACGCGCATAAAAAAATCAGCACCCAAAAAAGGTACAGACACAGAAGCTATTACAAAGTCCCACTGAAACTGACATCCATTGAAACGCACAGTCACGGACCTCGATCCAAAAGTTTGAATGGGGGTGCCATTAGCCGCTTCCAGCGGGGGTCCAGAACTTTGACACAAAGCATCTGTAGATGAAGCTGGCATAATGCTCCGCTGTGCACCCGAGTCCACCAGGAAACGCCATCCAGAAACCTCATCCATGATGAAAAGCAGCTTATCTGAGCTGCCAGCACACACAGCTGCTAGCGAGCGCCGGGCTCTCTCGTTTCCCTGACGCAGGAATGAACATGGAGGAATGCAGCGCTTCGCTTTTACTCCAAACCGGCGGTGGTAGAAGCAAAGCACGTTGTTCTTCCGCCGCTCTGTCACCGCAGCCATGCCATCAACAGCCTCCGCCCCTCTTTGAGTCACACCGGGTAAAAGTGTCTGCACGCTGTAGTGCCTGGAAGCTAACAAAAGCCGGTCCGCTTCTTCAGCCAGGGAGCGATAATCCTTTGTCCGGATCTGCGGGGAGCTGGCCAGCACTGTGCGGACAGGTGGCGGAAGCTGGCGAAGAAACAGATGTGTAAAAAGGAAGGAAACATCTCCTGATCTAAGTAATGCCAGCATGTACTCCATCAGCTCAGAGGGCTTGCGATCCCCCAAGTCACTCGGGGACAACAGTCAGCCTGCTCCGCGTCCGACAGTTGGTAAAGCTGCAGTAAGTTCTCCTTGAGCGCACTGTACTTGTTAGTAGTTGGCGGGCCCCGCAGCAGACCCATCAGACGGCGGGTGGAACCAGAGTCTAAAGCAGCAACAACGTGAAAGCACTTGGTCTCGACTGTGGTTATCCCACGGAGATGAAACTGGGCTTCCACATGCTGGAACCATGGCTCCGGATCGTGTTGCCAGAAATCTGGAAGCTTAATAACGGCCGCAAACACAGCGGATGAAGCAACGGCAGGAGACGAAGCCAACGGCGGTTGGAGCAACGTCTGCCCGGCAAAAAACTTGGTCCGAAAACGCGGCCGATGAAGCATCGTCAGCATCTGGTGAGTTCTCGTTTGGAAACGTGTTCAGATGTCCGGGGTCACCAAATGTAGGAGTCGGCAGAAAGAGACGAAAAATACCTTGAGTCTCGATTTATTCTCAACGTCTTCCCACATCAAGCTCAGGAGAACAACTCAAATACAACTGAAATACAACCGCCGATCTGCTCTCTTTATATTCTGTCCCTTTCACAATAAAGCACATTCTGACGTGAAATATATACATTTGTGTCCGCCACACAGTCATAAAAATTAGCAGATAGTACTGGATTAGTTCTTATTTCTTCCTTCTCATAATACCAGTTTCATCTATGAATGAATGTATACCAATTGTTTCATTCTAAATGTATGTTTGTAGGATTTTAGATGAATTGCAGTGAATAGTTTGTCAGTGATTACACCAAATCAAATAGAGTATTAATCCGCAATTTTCTTTTTTTATAGCCAAACACTCTTTTTGAGCAGTTGACCTTTAATTTCTTGCAAATGTCACTTGTATTGCACACAAACTTATTTTTCTTTGATTTCCCAATTGATTTTCACACTTATAAATATAGTTTCTTGTTCTCTGAAAACGTACACAAAGAAATCTAAGTATTCTGATGTTTTATATAACTTTTTTATTGGCATTACATTAGAAAACTATTCTTAAAATAGTAGCAACTGTAGTACAAAAGTTGTTTTTATAGCTATGCAGTTGCCATTTTGACCACTGTTATAATTTTTTTGCATCAGTATGTTACTAAGTGACTCATTTTGCGTTTACAAAATGGCAAGTCAGCATTGTCATATTTACCGGTATTATCAAAACTATTAATAATTTGTTGTATTCTGTTTTTTTTCTTTTCTTTAGGTTTAAAGATACCAGGTCGAATGAGATCTGGCTGGTTGACGTGAGTTTGATATCACACACACAAACTCAAAGTGATTATAGAGATTAGTGATTAGAGAGCTAGCTGAGGTTTATTCTGTATCCAGCTCACCACTGTCTGCTTCATCCCTTGCGGAAATGAGAGCCGTCTGGATGGGATGTAAAAAAGGAGACCGTCGTCTGTGTCAGTGAATGGTCAATGAGAAGTCATGCATGGTTCCCAAAGCCAGGGGGCTTGGAGGGGTTTATATCAGTTTGTGTCTGAGCCCATCAGAGGCAAAGTTGCTTTCACAGCTCATTTGGACTGCAGGAGTGGCTTCAGCTATGTGGAAGCTTTATTATGTATTTCAGTTACCATTCTCTTATAGATCTATTTGATAGGATTTGTGTAATTTGTCACAGCTTGCCTCCTAAAATGAAATTTGAACTAAATTAGGTGAACTAATAAGCAGACGTGAATGTAAGGAATGAAAAGTAAATCTGTTAGTTTAAGCTTTTGAAATAGCTTATTTTTGCACCAAAACTGGACTGATTAATAATTTAGACCTCTTTTCATAAAAAAAAATAATAAAAAAATCTAATGCATTCAGTATGAAGGCATTCTTATCGTCAGCATTCCCAGTTTGTGTGCATGCCTGCATTTTTACATTTATGTATATTTACTGACTGATGGGCAAACATTCTGAAGCAAATATCATCATGAGAGGCAGATAAAAAAGAAGCTTTGTTAACCTTGATATATTAACTAGACTTGCAAGTGGCCAGGATATAAAAATGGTTGCAAACCATTTTATAGGAAACATCTTTCACTGTGGCAAAAATAACGTCAACAGTTAATTGCTTTGCAGATAAAAGTTATTAATCACAGCTTGTCCTGTTTATTTAATGGCAATATAACAACAGAAAAACACTACAGTATATTATAATACTTTGTCTACTTTATATCTTCTACCACATTTTTCAAGCATTTCTGTTTAGTTACGCACTTTTTTTTTCTGTTCAAAACTTTTTCTGTACTGCAGCGCACCTTCAGTAAAGCTTTAAAGTTATTGCAACAAACAGAATCACAAAGGCACATTATCAGGATTTTAATTAGACACACACAATAATATTAACGCCAATTTCTTTACAAAATTCAAATCTCGAGGCTCTTTAAATGGACTGTAAACAAGTTCAGTTTAAGTCGAATAAAAAAATAAAAAAAAGAGTTTAATTTTGATTAATAATCAATGCATCACTGCATAAATGAGTGAACTCAGTGTCCAGTCAGATCAATGTGGCAAAATGTTTTGCTTTATTATTAAAATCTTGATTTTTACATAGGAGTGTGAATGTATTTTTAATTAAAATTTAATTTTCTGGTGATCTTTTTTTCAGTTCTATGCCCCATGGTGTGGTTACTGTAAAAAACTTGAGCCAATATGGCACGAAGTGGGAGCGGAGCTGAGGAGCTCTGGTTCGCCGGTGCGTGTTGGGAAGATGGATGCTACTGCTTACTCAGGTGAGAAAATCATCGGGCAGTTTTATATACAACCCCTCAAAGCTTGCATGTTTTCAAGTGTTGGACAAAGCGTCTTTCTTAGTGATCGACATGTTTTTGATTTACAATTGATGCAGCTGTGATTGTGAAACGAGATGATAGTGATGTGTTTTTAATCAATTATAGGAAGTTAGGTCTCTCCAGCTGTCTAAAAGAATAGAATAGAATAGAAACAGCCTTTATTGTCTCACGGATGGGAAATTCAAGTGTAACAGCAGCAACAGATAAAAAGAGACAGGTAAAATGGCCTCAGTTTACAGCCAAAATTTTAATTTACCTTCAAATATCAAGAATAATAAATAAATAAAAAGTTCATATAAATTATTGTCAGAATTGCTAAGCTGAGGTCTTTTTTATGCCTTTTTAATTTTTTTATCATAAGAGAAAACTTTTATATTTTGAATGTCTTTGTAATGTTATTCTAGTATTTTCAAAGTGTTGCAAAACAAAGGCGCAACACTATTTTTATGTCAAAATTAGGATTATGACAAACACAGTAATCTGGATTTATGGTACATTTAAATTAAACAAATGTTCACTTGTAGTTGCCATTTTTATTAAACATTAAATATAAAAAATTTACATCACAGCGCTTCACTTTTTCCACATTTTGTGCTACAGCCTTATTTTAAATTGTATTAAATTGATCCTCAAAATTCCCCATTATGAAAATGTAAAAAATTTTTTTTCCAGATTTTTGCAAATTTATTAATAATAGAAAACTAATAAACTGCACTTTTGTAAGTATTCACAGCCTTTACCA
Source organism: Garcialebias charrua (assembly GCA_038048925.1). Classification (NCBI taxonomy): domain Eukaryota; kingdom Metazoa; phylum Chordata; class Actinopteri; order Cyprinodontiformes; family Rivulidae; genus Garcialebias; species Garcialebias charrua. The sequence goes on from JBBPBX010050729.1 coordinate 22,191, forward strand.
TGAAGCTCCAAATTGAGCTCAGATGCGTACGGAGTCCACTGGTCATTCTTGAGATGTTTCTACAACTTAAATGGAGTCCCACCTTTGGTGAATTCAGCTGATTGGACTTGACTTGGAAAGACACGCACCTGTGTAAAGAAGGTCCCACAGTTGACAGTGCACGTCAGAGCACAAACACCAAGCATGAAGTCAATGGAATTGTCTGTAGACCTCTGAGACAGGAGTGTGTTGAGGCACAAATCTGGGGAATGATACAGAAACATTTCTGCTGCTTTGAAGGTCCCAATGAGCCCAGTGGCCTCCATCATTCGTAAATGGAAGAAGTTTGGAACCACCAGGACTTTTCCTAGAGCTGGCTGACTGTCTAAATTGAGCAATCGAAGAGAGAAGGGCCTTAGTCGGGGAGGTGACCAAGAACCTGATGGTCACTTTGTCAGAACTCCTAAGGTTCCTCTGTGGAGAGTGGAGAACCTTCCAGAAGGATAACCATCTCTGGAGCAATCCACCAGTCAGGCTGTATGGTAGAGTGTCCAGACGAAAGCCACTCCTTATAAAAGGCTCATGGCAGCCCGTCTGGAGTTTGCCAAAAGGCACCTGAAGTACTCTCCGACCATGAGAAACAACATTCTCACGTCTGATGAGACAAAGATTGAACTCTTTGGTGTGAATGCCAGGCCTCATGTTTGGAGGAAACCAGGCACCGTTCATCACCAGGTCAATACCATCCCTACAGTGAAGCATGGTGGTGGCAGCATCATGCTATGGGGATGTTTTTCAGCAGCAGGAACAGGCAGACCAGTCAGGATAGAGGAAAAGATGAATGCATCAATGTACAGAGACATCCTGGCTGAAAACCTGCTCCAGAGCACTCTTGACCTCAGACTGGGGCGACGGTTCATCTTTCATCAGGACGACGACCCAAAGCACACGGCCAAGATCTCAAAGGAGTGGCTTCAGGAGCACTCTGTGAAGGTCCTGGAGGGACCAAGCCAGAGTCCAGACTTGTATCCGATTGAACATGTATGGAGATATCTGAAAATGACTGCGCAGACGTCTCCTATCCAACATGATGGAGCTGGAGAAGTCCTGCAAAGAAGAACGGGACAAACTGCCTAAAGATAGGTGTGCTCAGCTTGAAGCATCATATTTTAAAAAGACTGGAGGCTGTAGCAGCTGCCAAATGTGGATCAATAAAGTATTAAGCAAAGGCAGTGAAAACTTACATAAATGTGAATTCTTAATTTTCTATTGTTAAAAAAAAAAGAAATCTCAATCTTTTGTCACATTGTCATAAATGGGGTATTGTATGTAGAATTCTGAGGAAAGAGATTAATTTAAAGGAGACCACAGATATGTTTTTAAAATTTTTATGGTATTTCTTTGGGGTTACCAGACACTGTTTATTCAATTTAATACACAAAATAATTCTTAGATAATCAATTATACCCTTTTTAATTCTGCCATTTTTAACTTTCGTTTTGAACGACCGGTTTATGATAATGAGATCTCGTGGCACGCCCTTCAAAGATCTGCTTACATTAACTCCGCCCTCCAAAGGCAGACGAGGAAGTCAACTCACGTTACTGCCACAGAGTCGAGCAGCTGAGCTGAATTGGACCACAACAGATCACAGTGTACAAGTTGTCGTGTCATTTTTTATTCTTCCTGTCATGTCAACTCCCTCTCTCCCTCACTCTCACCGTGCGCGCGAGCTGGAGGGAGCGAGCAGTCACTGGCGGACACACATACACACACACACACACACACACACTCACAGCGGTGCTGTCTTTTTATCTGAAAACTATCAATTTTAAATCTGCTTAGTGCTCCATTATCTTCGCCAGGAGGGTCAGAGAGGGTTTCTCCGAAACAAAAGGCTTTAAAAAAAAAAGGGGGAAAAAAAAGATGCAATGGACAAGATGCGAACCCAGGTCTCCCGAGTGGCGGTCCAGCGCGCTAACCACTCAACCAAACTGGCAGTTGTGCAAAAGTAGTCCTTCATCATATAAGAAGTGTAATTCTTCTTCGGTAATGTCGCCTGGACATTGCCATTAAAAATAAAATTAAGCCACGCATCTCTGCTCTCTGAGACTGGAAGAGTGTGTATCGACACATGTTGTGTAATGCAGCCAACAACGCAACATTTAACTTTAGGAGCCATTCTGCTGAGATGAACTATTCTTCTTCTTCTCCATTTGATTTATGGCGGATCGCAAACAACTGTTAGGTGCATACCGCCACCTAGTGTGCAGGCTGAGATGAACTCAGGAACCGCGTGGGTGGAGCATTACCAGGGGTTGCTAGGTGACGGGGGCGGGACAAAGGTTGGGATGGGTTGTGGCTGTGGGTTGTGGCTGCGGTTTGTGACGTAACAAACCGCAGGAAGTGCAATCGGCCCGTTTCTATCTAAGATAAATAAATATACTTATAGTAAATAAACCACTGGGTGCATTTTTTTGGCCTTAGGACTGTTTTTTTATGAAGTAAATACCCAAAGTTGAGTACAAAAACATTAAAAAGTGAATTTTGCATCTGTGGTCCCCTTTAATACAATCTGGAACAGGGCTGTAACATAAAATGTGGAAACATTGAAACACTGAATATTTTGCAGATCACTGTACATGTAGTCCCCGACTTACGAGCGAGTTCCGTAATAATAATAATAATAAT
>JBBPBX010050730.1:0-24859 GCA_038048925.1 Garcialebias charrua
GAGACAAGGCTGGGACTGATTTTCAAAATAAAATACCATGCAGACTAACAGAACCAGGAAAATAAATCAAAATCAAACTTTGTCTATTTTGATGCAGCAAATGATCCAAAGCCCGGTTCTGGTCCTCAGCCTGGTGGTTGGTCCCCCCAACCTGAACCTCCTCAGACAGAAAGTCCTTCACTTGCAGGTGAACTCACCTGGTTTGATGTAAAACTCTGAGGAGAGATGAAAGTGAACGTGTTCAGTGAGTTCACACTCCATTTAGTGTGGACAGAAGAAGAAAATCAAACATGTGGATCAGAGAAAGTGCTGACTCAACGTTCTTGGTCTCCTCTCAGAGTCTCTGAGTGTCTTTTGTCTCTGTGGACACAAAAAGACAAACTCTAAGAAGTTGTTGTTCCTGCACAGGCTCCATTTAAACACCAGCTTCATTCATGACTTGGAGTATTTCCAGTTTCAAACCAGAGCAGGAAACTGAAACCCATTTAACCTGATACAAGTGAACACAGGACACGCCTCCAAAGTGACCGGAGCAACTTTCACTACAATGTAAACTGTAAAGTTTTCTGTATTTTTGTGCTGCAGATGCAAAAAGGCCCAGAATGCAGTGTGTGTCAGCATGTAGAGTGACAGTGAGAGTGATGTGAAGTTTCTAGAACAGTGTCTGCATGAGATGCTATAAATCCTTTGATGTCAGAGTTTCAGGAGCAGTGATCCACTTTGGTCTCCAACATCCTGACAAGAAACTATCACTGAGTCCACACTGAACAACAAACACACACAGGAGTTCTTCTGCAGCACAAAGCAGCAGCAACATCCTCATCTTCTCACCTGCAAACATTCTGGACACTCATTCAACATCTGGAAACAGGAGGCGGAGTCAGGAGCCTACCTGAGACAGGGGGCGGGGCTTAACGAGTGCTGAGACTGGCTGCAGGACAGAAATGTGACCCCAGCGTTCAGCTGGACGCTGACAGGAACAGATCCACGTCAACAAGTTTCTCTCCTCCATCATGTGACGTCTGACACATCAGTCCAGATGTTCACCTGCAGCTCAGGTGTTCCAACAAAGTTGCAGAGCCTCGTTCTTCAGGTGGGAGGGACTCAGTGAAGAACTGAGAGTGTGGCCTGTTCCTAACAGTCTCTATATCCCTGCTCCACCTGTCTTCAGCTCCAACAAGAACCACCTCCACTAAAGCTCCAAAATAAAAGTCCAACATTAAAAACACTCCACTGCTTTTATTGTGGTGGGAAATGAAACTGCAATTTAACTATAAAATCATTTTGTCCTTTTGGACTTCAGAGCTTGATGCAGATGAACTCCTTTTGAATCATTTAAGGACTTTTTTATTTTTTATACTTTTTAGCTTTAACAGAAACTGGATGAAAAAATCTTCTTCAAATGTGAAAATCTTTAATTTGTCTGTTTGTGATTTTTATTAAATTTCATGGTGAAAGAATCATAAAAGTTTACTAATTTTAGTGTTTTTGAAATAAAACAAAAGTCTCTTGACTTCATCACCAATAGAGGGAAACTGGAGCCTTGAAAACCTGGAAAACCACTTTCACATTTTCCAGACATTGAAAACAGAGACTTTGAACTGATCTGATGATTAAAAGATGATTTTTCACAGATTGTGACGTGCACATGTATTAATGCTAGTATTCTGGTACCAGTGAGTCCATGTTCTGCTCCTCCAGTTTACCAGTTTGTTCCTCCTTTCATGACTCAGAGCGTTGAAGCATCAGATCTCTCACTGCTACAATAAATCTTTGCCTCCACCTAAGCAGCTCAGCTCTGAGCGTCTTGTGACTGAAAGATCTCCTGGAATTTCAGGATTCACTCAGGGAAAAATCAGGGACTTTTATTTTGAAATGCTGTGAAGTGTGCCTTCAGTGAGACTTTGAGTGAAGAAGAATGATTTGAATGTTTTCTGTGCTTTCATGGCGTCCTCCCAGCAGCTGAGATGTAACACGTGTCTGTGTTTGTAGTTGCTGTTGTAAAGTGTGAAACAGAACAGGAGGAATGAGTGTGATGCTCTGAACACTGATGATCCTCTGCTGCAGCTTCTATCAGCTCAAATGAAGCTTCAATGTTCAACTGAGTGAATGTGAACACACTGAAGCTTCCACTCACTCACTCAGTGTGTGTCAGTGAATGAAATGTGTGTGTGCTGGCCTGCAGCTCCATGACTCCATCTAGTGGACTGATAGTAGAAGTGCAGCAGCTGATGCAGCTTCCTCTGCCTCACTCTGCTGTCTGACTGCATTCAGCTGAAGCTGAGAAGAAACAAAGAGCCAACCAGAGGAGGAGCAGCTGATCTTTTTACAGCACACATCATGGAAAGGAGGATCAGAGTTGATGTTCACATGAATGATGTGTGTTTCCTCTGCAGGTGAAGCTAGAAAGTGTGTGTGAGCTGATGTGAATCCAGCAGCATGGATCAGTGTGAGGACAGAGAGGAGAGTCCCTCCCTCTAAAGCCACCAGAGCAAAGGTCAGAGGTCACATCTACAACTGTCCACCACTCTTCTCCATGTCAGAGCTCAGCACTCACTATTTAAACAAATGTTTGATCTTTGGTGTCAAAAATTATTCTTAGGTTGTTGTTGTTTTTTTCACATGGTGATGTTGTAGTTTGTTTATGTGCTTTTTTTAAATCATAGTTTGTATTTTCTTTTGTTTCTAAATGTTAATTGTATTTTAAGGGTTTTTGAGTAACAAATATCTCATCTGAGAATGGCCATTCTAACAGAGCACGTTGCTGTCAGGCTGCAGGTTTACTTGTGGTTCCAAGAGTTTCTACAGGTAGAATGGGAGGCGGAGCTTTCAGGTGTCAGCCTCTGCTGGAGGTTTCTTCCTGTTAAAAAGGGGTTGTTTCTTCCCACTGTGGCCTTTGTGCTGCTCAGGATGGATACTGGCTCAAAGTAAAGACCTGAAAGAAACCATTTGACCAGTTTGTTGCTAACTGGTATTTTATAACTGCTTCTCACTCAATCTGGCAACATGAATCAGATTATAATCCCATTGCAAGGATTGAATTGTAGTTGGATTGATTCAGACTGTTCTGAGATTACTTTTGTTGTGATTTGTCTCTAAATGAAATAACTGAACTTCCTTGTGGTTACAGATGTGAATCAGTAAGCTTTGATTTTTCCAGATGTGTCAAACACAAACAACTTTGTTGTTTTTATTTTGGACCAACTACAGCCATGCAGCTGTTCTCTAAGTGAAGCTTCAAGCCCCTCAGTTCCAGTCCAGATGTCAATAAGCAGCATGTCAGAGTTCCAGATGTTTTGTTCCTCAGTCCACCTCTGTGCTGTTTGTGCTCATGTGTCAGGGACAGACTTGTGAGGACCACAGCTGTTTTCATGATGTTGTCATGTGCTGCTGGTTAGAAGCAAAGTGTTGCACAGTTCAGGTCAAAGGTCAGGCTGCAGTCCCAGAAAAACTGCGTTGACACTTTCACACTGTTCTTTGATCAACTGGGACTTTTCTCTGTCGTCTCACATTTATTCTGCAATCATGGAAAGAGAACATTACTGATGTATGGCAGAATCAATTCACGCAGCTCACATGAACAGTTGTGGAGATATTTGCATGTGCAGGAACGGAGAGATGACAACGCCTGCATGGAAACACATCATTGCTACAACAGCTAACACAGACAGGAGCACAGAGTCTGATGTTTCTTTACATTATTCACAGTCACTATTAAAGAAAGATGAAGAAGAGTCACATCTTGTAGAAACAAAGATTTTGAAAGACTTCTTCCTCTTTGTTGTCACTTCCTGTTTCACTCCGGCCATGCCATGGAACTAATTCATGGATATTATGCAGAATTTATTCTATATTAACATGTTCTTCCTCTTTTTGTGTTCGTGCATGTCACAGGCATTTGAAGGTCCAGTTTCTTAGGTCCACCTGTAGAATCCAGTCCAACAGTGGTGCTGCTGGGAGGTGGACTGGTCTCCAGTTTGAATTAAATTCACAGTTTGAGCTCAAAGCTCACACAGAAGAAGTGTATTCTAGTCAGAGGGTTTCTAACATTCAGAGCCTCGTGTGTGTAAAGTGTTGTCTTAGTAGCAGAAAGCCTCTGGTCCTGCTCCAGTGGGCCGTCCAGAACAAACACCAGTGGATGGAGACACGTCCAACACTGTGGACAGAGTGGACGTCAGAAAGTGTGTGGAGGTTTGAAAGCAGAGCTGTTGTGTTGCTCTGGATCAAAAGCTTCAGCTCCAGCTGCTCTGTTCAAATGGAAACACTAAATGCTTCATTTGATCATTTCTCTGTCCACTTCTTCATTTTCAGCCTGTTCTCTGCTTCACTCTTGTTGCTCTATTTGCAGCCTCTTCAGTGGATTCTTGCTGCGGTCATGTGATCACTGTGCAGGATCAATCACCTCCAGGATCATTGGTTCAACAAGTCAGTAGAGATGATAGAAGAACCAGCAGATGTTCAGTGGAAACGTTTCACCTGCTGTCACAATGTGTTTCTATTAGAACCTTCAAGTGGACGCATTAGAGCAGACAGGAGAAAGAAAACATGTCTCCTGTTCCTGCAGATGTTCAGCAGACAAACATCTGGCTGCACACTCCCAAACCTTGGTTCTGGTGAGTTCTGTTCACAGAACCTGCTCCGTATCTCAGCTCCAAACATTCCACTAACACCCCTCACAACACCAAGAAGAGGTCAGAGGTCAGGGAAGAAGACATCCAGGAAGATGTTCCTTTGAACTCATCAACATCTGGCTCACAAGAAGCCCACATGGTTCATCAACATCTGGCTCACAAGAAGCCCACATGGTTCATCAACATCTGGCTCACAAGAAGCCCACATGGTTCATCAACATCTGGCTCACAAGAAGCCCACATGGTTCATCAACATCTGGCTCACAAGAAGCCCACATGGTTCATCAACATCTGGCTCACAAGAAGCCCACATGGTTCATCAACATCTGGCTCACAAGAAGCCCACATGGTTCATCAACATCTGGCTCACAAGAAGCCCACATGGTTCATCAACATCTGGCTCACAAGAAGCCCACATGGTTCATCAACATCTGGCTCACAAGAAGCCCACATGGTTCATCAACATCTGGCTCACAAGAAGCCCACATGGTTCATCAACATCTGGCTCACAAGAAGCCCACATGGTTCATCAACATCTGGCTCACAAGAAGCCCACATGGTTCATCAACATCTGGCTCACAAGAAGCCCACATGGTTCATCAACATCTGGCTCACAAGAAGCCCACATGGTTCATCAACATCTGGCTCACAAGAAGCCCACATGGTTCATCAACATCTGGCTCACAAGAAGCCCACATGGTTCATCAACATCTGGCTCACAAGAAGCCCACATGGTTCCAGCAGACGTCTGGGAGAAGTTGGACTGTGAGCAGTTCAAGTGGAACAAGAGTTGGAGCTGAAGTCCAGCAGCTGTTTTCTATCAGAACCCTTCCTTGCTTCCTTGCTTCCTTGCTTCCTTGCTTCCTTCCTTCCTTCCTTCCTTCCTTCCTTCCTTCCTTCCTTCCTTCCTTCCTTCCTTCCTTCCTTCCTTCCGCTGTGTCTGATTGTTTATCAGACCATGCCTTTGATCTCTTCTTTTAATAGATTTTCACTGGATCTGGATGGATTTCACTCCTTTTATCACTTTGATCCATTTGATTTTCATCAAAAATATATAGAATATTATTATTATAAGGAAAATATATTGTGTCTAACTAATGATCTAAACTAACCTGAAGTCAGTCAATAATTAATGACTTCCAATGATTTCAAGACTTTTTAGCTGCTTGAATAATTATGACTTCAACTAGTTGATGAATTAGAAACTAACTTTTGAACATTTGAACTCTACTAGCTGCAGCTGATTGCAGTGATCAGTGTCTAATCTATACTAAAACTTCTAAAGTACATTTTCAGAATTCATGCAAAGACAGCAGATCATACACAGCAAAATCAGCTGAGTTAAAATAACAGAGTCAAAGTGCAATAACTCTATCAGAATTTATAAAACACAGTTGTGAGTAATACGCCCCCCAGTGTTGGTGAAAAATCATGGTGTCGAGTAGCATGTGCTGAAAAAACTCTGGAAAGCTCCTCCCACTGAATTTCTGCTGACGCCATTTTCTCTTCATCCATTCGTCTGAGCAGAGGTAAGTTGACTTAGTAAGAAATGAAGAATTTGTAGTTTTAATTGAATTATATTACATGCATATTTGCCAACTATCACGTTTACAGTTAGTCTATTTTAAGAAAATACTGTAATGTGGTGTAGGTTCGACTATTACTATTTAGCTTAGCACTGAATTCATAACTACATTTTACTTAGTTTATTGAGATTTTATACGATATGGGGAGTTCCTAGCATATTCTTTGTTGGTGACCAAAACGCAGATTTCATGACTTTATTATAAAGAACGTGTATTGTGGCGTTCTCAATGACGACAGAGCACGGCTTCTTTGTTCATACGGGCGCTTTTATTGATGCCGTGAAAAACTACAGAATAAGACAAATACAGAAATAAAACACAAGCTTTAGGTACAGCACTGAGCAATGAGTAATGCTTTAACAAAAGAAATACGGTACCTCGTGGCCGTTCGTCATTAAAGAAGTCAAAGAAGTCCTAAGCGAGCGTTTCTCGTCTTATGCATTCTAAATAAACGTATAAAATATTAGAACATCATGACTGACAGATGTACGATGTATTACAACAGTTATAAATACCTTTTAAGTTAGTGAACAGTTTAAGCTGCTGGCTGCGCGTCGCATGTCTCCAGGTGAGTTGTGTGTGCGTCTCGTGTCTCCGGGTGAGTGTGTATATGTGGGGGGCGTGTCTAGTACCGTGATCTCGTCACTCTCTTCGTTCACACAAATCTCGCGATAACGGTACTAACAAAAATAATCCTTCACTTACAGAATAAATGCATCTTGTACAAAATATCACATTCTCAAAGTATGAGCAAAACAAATTAAACCCAAAATATTCTAACTACTAAAAAACAAATATTAATTCCCCTTCTAATGCATAAATCTTTTTCAGCGACACTTACACTCCCACCTAAATCACCAATTGGCTATCAATGTGATTTTAATGAGTGTCGGTCTTAGTCTATTTTACTGTGCGTGTCAGTCTCAAGTAAGGTCACTACCTTGTGAATAGGCCTTTCTAGTCTTTGATTTCACCCTTTGAACCTTGCCATAATGACCTTCTAAAGTCTCTTCTACTAAAGCTAGTTTCCGTTTACATCTTGGGGTATTATCTTGTAGGATCACAGTGTCGTTCGCTTGCGGGTTCCATGAAACTTTCTGCCATTTCTGTCGCCTTTGGAGGTTTGTGGCCTTTCTGTATCCTCTACACTCGCTACAGTCGTAGATGTGCGAAGAGACCATAGTTCTACATCCTAGAATCCATATGCCATTTACACGCAGTTCATTCATAGTCACGCCTCTTCCTTGGTGATGTACACGTTCATGGTAGTGTTTGATGAGGAGGGCTGACACATGAGATTTCTTGGGGAGAATTGCGGGGTGCTTGATATGATGTAAGGCTGATCGGGACAACCTTCCTCCCACCCTGAGAACATTGGACTTATCCAAGAAAGCATTTAGCTGCTTTAGTTTGTTATGCTTGCTCAGATACATTTCTTTCTGAGATCTAATTTTCTGTATTTCTTTAATAAAAGCCTTTCTTTGCGCTAGCTTGATAATGAACATTTCTGTGTCTCTTCTCTCTTCAAGATCTGTTACTTGGTTTGTTCTTTGTTGAACACCCTTAAACTCTTTGATGAACCGCTTGAGTCTAGCAATAGCCTTTACAGCTCTCGACCAATCAGAGAACTTCTTTAAACGATCTAGAACTGGATTCACGTCCTTTGACTGTGCTGTTGGTGTACGATCTTCACTGAGTTGAAAATCTGGTTTGGGTGGTAATGGGAGTTTGCAGTGCCCATTTTTTTTACGTTTTATGCCTTTGGTCACCTTTGACCTGAGCATGCCTTCCTGTGAGACTGAGTGGTTGTCTGTTGCGTGCTTAAGAAAATCAGGTTCTAAAGTCTTAACCACATCAATTGAACTGACTTCCTTTACTTGGGTGTTGCATACAAAGTGCACATGTTTGGGTTCAACTGCTGATTGTGACACAGGGGTTTCTTCGCGAACAATGATTCTGTGACTTGTGCTGATGACGTCTTTATGATTTTGAACTTGAGATGAGCCACCAACTATGCTCCAGCCAAGGTCGGTTAACTGTGCATAAGGTTGGTTCTCACTGCCTGCAAGAACTTCTCGTGGTAAGAGGGCTTGTTGACAGTTGTAGCCAATAAGGAGACCAACCTTACATTCGAGCATCGGAGGTATCTTATCCGCCAACCTTTCGAGATGTGGCCACTTTAAGGCGGTTTCAGACGTTGGGATATGTGATCTATTAACAGGGATGAACTCTCTTGTGTAGACTGGTGGCAATGTGATTCTCTTTTCATGCTTATATCCTCTGACTTGAAGGTTTACCAGCTTATCACATGGTATTACTGTTGACTTGGCGGACATAGTTGACAGTCGCAGATTGACTTTACCTTTATCCGTGTCAAGATCTTGAGCTACTTCATCCAAGATGAAGGATGTATCACTTTGTGAGTCGAGGAGGGCATATACTAAAACTTCTTTGTTTGGGTGAATTTTTGATGAAACCCAGACAGGTACTATAGAGGACGTTAATGTACCTGAAGTTGATCGGGTTACTCTATTAGAGATCGCTGGCTCAGCTTCTTCTTTAGTGTTGGCTTCTTCGTCTTGGGTGTTATCGTTCGTTGCAGATATTACCCTTTTACGTTCAACGAACTTGTCGTCGTGTAAACATGTAGGATGTTTTCTTTGACATTTTTCGCATGTGCTCCTGGTATCACACTCCTTCGAATGATGTCCTCTCTTTAAACATCCAAAACACAGCCTTTCTGCTTGTGCAAACTTGATACGGTCTTGGACAGGGTTTTCCGTGAACTTGAAACATTTATCAAGTGTGTGACCATTTCCTTTGCAGAAAAGACAGGTTATAGTATGTGTGTGGCTTGAGTCTGTTGCTAATGTTCTTGCTTGAATGACTTGGCTTCTTGAGTGTTTGGGTTCACTCATTTCCAAACCTTTTAGAGCTTGTACTGAGGCTATGGGATCACAGGCTATGTCAGCTTCAGTGGATATAAAATCAACAAACATGTGAAAGGATGGGTACTTTTCATCAGCAGCCTTTCTTGTTATTTCCATAGCTGTCCGGCTCCATCTTGTGGTCAGCCACTCTGGAAGTTTTAGCAAAAGTTTCTGAATTTCCATACAGTCATTGAGAACCTCCAATGCTGTTACGTGTGACATTGCAGCTTCACAAGTCTTAAGGAAGTCAGCAAACTCTCTCAACTCATTTCCATCTTTGGCGTTTATTTTAGGCCAATTGTTAAGTTTGTCTCTAAAACATTTTCCTATGGTGAATGGACTTCCAAAACGCTTTTCTAGCACCTTCCAAGCTGAATCATATGCATCATCTGTGCCTACTAAGAGAAGGTCTTCAACTGCTCTCTTTGCTGGTCCACCGAGGTATCTTTTGAGATAATAAAGTTTCTCGTTCTTTGGAATGTTTTTTCTTTCTATCAGGATTTCAAATGACAACTGCCAGTCTTTAAACTTTAAAGGGTCGCCAGTAAACAATGCAGGTTCTGGAGTTGGAAGGCGATTAGCATTTATTGCTTCTGCTAGTATGCTAGCTAGCTCGTAATTTAGCTGTTGTTGAATTGCAACCGATGAGACTTGTGTGGCTGGAGGGATGAATGGCGGGCTTGACGCTTGGAGTGTTTGGTTTGTGGTGGCCTCAGATTGTTCACCAGGATCTGGTTGAGCTTGGTTTAAGACTGTAGGAATGTGTAACACAGGCCCGAAGGGAGCTTGTGTGACTTGTGGGATGAATGGTGGGCTTGATGCTTTAAGTGTTTGGCTTGTGGTGACCTCAGCTTGTTCACCAGGATCTGGTTGAGCTTGGTTTAAGACTGTAGGAATGTGTAACATAGGTCCAAGGGGAGCTTGTGTGACTTGTGGGATGCATGGTGGGCTTGATGCTTTGAATGTTTGGCATGTGGTGACCTTAGGTTGGTCTCTAGGATTTGGTTGAGATTGGTTTACGATCATAGGAATGTGTGGTGTATATCTAAGGCTCGTAGCATTGTGGGCTTGGGTCAAACTTGGAGCTTGAAAGGGAACGTGTGTTATGATAGGGATTGCTTGAATTTCATTGTCTATTTTAATACTGCTTAGTAAATTCTGACCTTCAGAAATACTTTCACCTTCATCATAAACTTTTGCTCTAGCCTTTGCTGCATTCAGTTTTTTAACTTCTTCCAAGCGTGCAATTTTTCTGCGTTGCTCTTCCATTAATTGTTTTTCTTCAAGATTTTGTTGGTCAATTACTCGTTGTCTTTCGAGCTCGGCTTGCTTTTCTTCGAGCTGTCTTTCGAGCTTCTGACGTTCTAGCCTTTGTAGTTCAGCTGTTACTCTTTCTTGCTCCTCCATTACTGCTAACACTTCCTTGGATGCAGCTGCCTCTGCCTCTGCTTCCAGTTTCTTGCTTAGTTGTGAGCATGATTGGAAGGAACTACCTTTAGACCTTTGTGATCTTGACCTTGACGTAATGCTTTCAGATCCTAGGCATGACCCTACATCTGGCCACGGATCTTCTTCGCTTTCTACGAGGTCTCCCCGTAGCTGGTTTTCAGCTCTTTTGACAATGTATGTAGAAAGTGAAGTACATACATCAACTTTACGTCTTGCGTCTGCATCAGGAGGTTGTATTTGTCGTATTTGTTCGTAGATAGTTTTTACGTTTGTGCAGGTGGCGTTTAGGTCTTTAATCAGCTCCTTTAATTCACTGTCAGAAGCTTTCCTACTTAGTGTTGCTTTGATCAGTTTTACTTCACATTTCCATTTTCCAAAGGTGGCTACGTATCTGTTTTGAAGGCTCCTGAGTTTCTCCTCTTGAAGCTCTTTGCCTCCTTCTGTTAATGTTCTTAGCCTTTCACTCCTACGAACAGTCTGTGTGTCCGGGATTTGCTCATTAACATTTTCTTCTACTTCAGTATGTGATACAGCATGGAGCTCTTTATGATCCTTGTCAGTCATCTTGTGAGTCTGGATAGGTTTCACTCAATGTCCTATACTCAAATTAAAGTACTCTTTCAAACTTGTAACTTAAACTTAACTATTACTTTGTGATTACTGTTACCTTATACTGAGCTACACTCTCAGTACAGATGTGTTTCAACTTCAGGAACCTTATAAATTTCACACTTAGTTTGATTTTAAGCAAAGCACAAATTATTTCCTCAAACAACAATACATCACCTTGAAGTCCAGTAGAAATTAGTTAAACTTTGACAAAGTTGTTATAGACTTATTGTGGCTTTGAACTCAACTTTTAACACTGTCCCTTGTTAATTTTCACCTTATTCACGCTTAGTTTAATTTTAAGCAAAACACAAATTATTTCTTTAAACAACAATAGATCACTTTGAAGTCCAGTAGAAATTAGTTATTCTTTGACAAAGTTATTACAGAAACTTACTGTGGCTTTGAACTTAACTTTTAACATAACCACTTATTCTGTTCACACTGTCCTTTTGTTAATTTCCACCTTATTCAGTTGCATTCACTGCTTACTGTGGCTGCTTGTGTGCGTTGCTGAGGAGGTGGCGCCCTCTTGTGTTTGTACCACCGCAGCATCATCGTTCAGCTGCACACATGGCCTTTCCTTCTCGCCGGCAGGTGGCGGTAGAGTTTTTCACTGTGGCGTTCTCAATGACGACAGAGCACGGCTTCTTTGTTCATACGGGCGCTTTTATTAATGCCGTAAAAAACTACAGAAATAAGACAAAGTACAGAAATAAAACACAAGCTTTAGGTACAGCACTGAGCAATGAGTAATGCTTTAACAAAAGAAATACGGTACCTCGTGGCCGTTCGTCATTAAAGAAGTCAAAGAAGTCCTAAGCTAGCGTTTCTCGTCTTATGCATTCTAAATAAACGTATAAAATATTAGAACATCATGACTGACGGATGTATGATGTATTACAACAGTTATAAATACTTTTTAAGTTAGTGAACAGTTTAAGCTGCTGGCTGCGCGTCGCGTGTCTCCAGGTGAGTGTATGTGTGTGCATCTCGTGTCTTCGGGTGAGTGTATGTGTGTGTGGGGGGTGTCTAGTACCGTGATCTCGTCACTCTCTTCGTTCACATCTCGCGATAACGGTACTAACAAAAATAATCCTTCACTTACGGAATAAATGCATCTTGTACAAAATATCATATTCTCAAAGTATGAGCGAAACAAATTAAACCCAAAATATTCTAACTACTAAAAAACAAATATTAATTCCCCTTTTAATGCATAAATCGTTTTTAGCGACACTTACACAAATTATGTCTTTACAGGGTGACATTCTGGAGCTATCACCTCCAAAAAGAGCCTCAATTCACCCAAATCTCCTTGTTTTTGTGGGAAATCTTCTCATTTTTAACAATGTGGTGCTCCAGCACTCTATTTTCTCTGAGTCACGCGTTCTTTCGTGTTGTTTGATGGGATAACCATCTAAAAAGAAGGAAAAAGAAGCTGAAACATAACGAGTGCATCCGTAGCATCCATAGTAAGATGAGTGGATTACACTTGCACACTTATCTCAGCAGATTGATGAGATTCATGTTGTTGTGGACTGACGCTACAAACCCAGACTGAATGGAAACTGAACTGAGGTCAAGGGTCACAATCGTTGGCCTTTAGGCTGAGCTTTAAATGCCAAATATCTGCTACACTGCCTTATGACTTCATCTGGTGTTGGCTCGAGATACACTCTTTATTTCTCCTGGCACACAAACACCGAACAACGCTCTGCAACACAGCAGTGTCTGTGTCCTGCTGTCTTTTCTGTCTCATTATTTCCTGTTATAGACGGATAACTTAGCTTAAACAAACACAAACAGTGTTTTTGTGTGTGCGACGGTGTTGCTCGTGTAAACAGAACACAAATTGCCAGGTGCCAGAAAATTTAACTGTTCTTGTCAAAACAGAACTGTGCACACTTTTCATCAAAACCAGAAATCTTGTGGAAATCAAGGATGAGGTTGAAGACGGTGTTACTGCAATGGCAGAAGGGCAGCGTGGCTCAGTAAGCGGGAGAGGAATCGTCGCCTCGGCTCACCGATTGTGCTCGCTGGTTGCGTAAGCGGTCTGGGATTTAGTCAGATGTGGGCCCTGGTTGCTGCGCTGTTTTCACAGTCTTAAACCTGGTGGCATACAGTGTCAGCGCTGAGCTAGGAGGACAGAGGAGGCGGGAGGGAGGAATTGTAATCAGCTGAAAGGAACATGATGTATTTTGTGTCTGTTTCCAGGACACAGAATGTTAAAGCCTGTGGGAGTAACCAGTCCCAGTAACAAATTTAAAGTCACAAGCAGAATATGACATTCTAAACAAGTGGTACATTGATATCCCCCATCACCAAGGGATTTAAAGGTCCACTGACATGATGTTGGAAATTTGCATAAACTGGCACAACATATATATCTTATATCATTCAGCTATGTTCGTTTTTGTAAACAAAATGATAAATATATTAAATTTTCATTCAAAGTCATTTTAAATTTGGCGCAGTGTTTCGTCTCGGGAAATCCGGGTACACACGAATGCAACATCTGTGACGTAGTGTTAGGACCGTCTCTAGAGAGCCCCTTTTACATATTCATGGCAGACAATATAAAAACCGACAAATTTAGCAATCTGTGAAGATTTGAGCTATTTGTCTTCAGTTTGGGAAGCCGAAGTTAGTTCAGGGGGTTGAACAAGAAACAGCAGGTTCTGCCTTACCGTTCAGGTGGAGTGGAGCGAGCGGGGCTCCGAGGGGGACAGCTTTGTTTGTTTTGTCCAGTCTTGACGAAGTATTTCATCTTTTGGGAAAGTGAAAAGGCTCACTTGTTCACTGATGATATTAGAACACCCAAATGTGACACAACGTAACAGCATTTTTCAAGTTATACCAAAAAAAAGGCGATCTGGCAGAGAATGAATATGAGTTATGATGGCAGACGCAGACTGCGCATGACTGACGGACGGTCCTAACCCTACGTCACAGATGTTGCATTCGCTTGTACCCAGATTTCCCGAGACGAAACACTGCGCCAAATTTAAAATGACTTTGAATGAAAATTTAATATATTTATCATTTTGTTTGCAAAAACGAACATAGCTGAATGATATAAGATATATATGTTGTGCCAGTTTATGCAAATTTCCAAAATCATGTCAATGCAGCTTTAAAGAGTGAATGTTAAAGTATTACATCGTTGTATTACATCACTGCCTATAATCATAATACTGTTTACATTCTCTGTTTACATTTATTAATACTGTTTACTTTTATTACTACTGCTTACATGTAATTACTACTGTTTACATTTACACTACTCTAATATCTACACCACTGCTGATACATATACAGTGTGCTCTGAACGGTCTTATTTAGGGATGCCCAATGTGCCTTACTGCATATGCCACTTTTTGCCTCTATAACAACATCAACTACTACCTCATACATATACTGTGTACATTAACTCATACGCTGCTTTGCCACTTTGCAAATGTCAATGCTAGAAACCTTTAGTTTATTTTAGTTATACTTTTTATACTCTTTTTTTATACTAGTATGCAAAAACTCAGGACAGTATTATGTTCATTAAATGTTTAATGTTTTAGTTTTAGAGTTGGTGTAAATTTTCATACTCTTATACCACTATGCAAAAAAACTCAGGACAGTGTTAGTTTTACTATTTTATGCTTATGTCTATTATTATATGTTTCAGTGTTTCAATGTTTAGATGTTTACTGTTGCACCGAGGGACTGAGAGAAACGCAATTTCGGTCCTGTGTATGTCCTGTACAGTACATATTGCAGATCTGACAATAAAGTTGACTTTGACTTTGACTTTTTGACTTTGACTTTAATTTTTTTTAGATAATAGTCTTTTTGGACTGGAATTGAACAGTGAGTGCAAGTAAACCTTAATGTTTGTGGTGTAAGATATACAAGTGGGTAGGAGTTACACTGTGTGGTGAAGAGGAGGTTTTTTGTTTGTTTGTTTGTTTGTTTGTTTTGCTTGTTCCAGGCAGTGCAGAGTGGATCCTGGTGAGAGGAGAGAGATGTTTCATCCGCTACCAGGTTCAATGGCATATCAGGTGGTGACCAATGGTTGGTTTGGTCTCCATAGATGAATCTTCAGCCACCCCAATCATTTGTGGAAACCTGTACTTTTAAACAATATAAAAACTATCAAAGTACATGCTCAATAATCCAGGTAAAAAAAATCCAACAAAGTAAAGTCAGGTCTGACTCTGAATAGTTTCTTTTTGTTGAAGCGTTTTGTCTTTTATCTAAAATACTTCATTAGTCCAAGGAGCCACAACAAACTCAGTCTTATAAACAGCATCTTCACATAGTGGGTCAACCAGTTTGACCCACTGCTCCCCCTAACTGGTTGGCCCAATATGTGAAGGTGCTGTTTATAAGACAGAGTTTGTTGTGCCTCCTCAAACTGATGAAGTATTTTGGATGAAACATTAAACATTTTAACAAAAAGAGGCCATCCAGAGGACCTGACTCAACTTTGTTGGAATATAAAAACTAGAAAGCATAGTTTCCTCAAATGATGGGATGGCCGATTTACATACATATATGATGGCATTGGCAACCATCTTGACTTTTTACCTGACAACTCAATTTTTTAAACAAACCAGCCACTAGGGGAGCACAAACCAGTGTATCTCTGGTTCTGGTACCAAGCCCAGGTAACCGTCGAGGGTTGTGTCAAGAAGTGCATCCGATGTATAACACGTTTGCCAAAACCATAATGCGAGCCGTGGTGTAGTGGTAATGGCAGTCGTCTCCCGATCGGAAAGTTGGCGGTTCGACTCCCGGGACCCGCACCATGTGTCGTTGTGTCCTTGGGCAAGACACTTAACCCTGAGTTGCTCCCGGTAGGACTGGAAAGCACCTTGCATGGTAGTCTGCCGCCACCGGTTTATGAATGTGTGTAGCATTCAATATATGTGTAGCACTTTGAGATTTTCAGTAATGAAAAGTGCGTTATAAATTGAATTAATTATTATTATTATTATTAAGTGACACCATACCAGATCAGTCGAGGCCCAGGTAAACAATGGCCGCCATTGGTGCTGTTGACAAACAGGGTGCCAGTGGAAATTGTGCTATTGTTAGTCAAAGACCATGAGGAGAGAAACATGTCAGGCGACAGAGGGAGAGGAGGAAAGTGAAGAATGTAGGACTGAGGGTTGAAACTCTAAATGGGGGGACAATGACAGGCAAAGTTAGAGAGCTGGCTGACATGATGCAGAGAAGGAAGGTAGATGTTTTATGTGTCCAAGAGACCAAGTGGAAGGGCAGCAAGGCCCACAGTATTGGAGCAGGGTTCAAACTGTTTTACCATGGTGTGGATAGAAAGAGAAATGGAGTAGGGGTGGTCCTGAAGGAGGAGTTGGCAAAGAATGTAGTAGAGGTGAAGAGAGTGTCAGATAGGGTGATGTGCCTGAAGGTAGAAGTAGAAGGTCTGACAGCTCCAACCACTTCATCAAGTTTGCGGACGACACAACAGTGGTGGGTCTCATCAGCAACAACGATGAGACGGACTACAGGAACGAGGTGAGCCGCCTGGCCTTGTGGTGCGGACACAACAATCTCACTCTCAACGTGGAGAAGACAAAGGAGATTGTTGTGGACTTCAGGAAGAGGGATGCCCAACATGCCCCTCTGACCATCAACAGCACCACAGTGGAGAGAGTGGACAGCACCAAGTTCCTGGGAGTGCACGTCTCAGAGGACCTGTCCTGGAGCAGGAACACTGCATCACTGGCCAAGAAGGCTCACCAGCGCCTCTACTTTCTCCGCAAGCTGAAAAGGGCTGGAGCTCCAACCCCCATCATGTGCACCTTCTACAGGGGTGCCATAGAAAGTGTCCTGACCAGCTGCATCACAGTGTGGTTTGGTAAGAAAGAGGTTCCAGTTGACTGGGCTACTACAGCAACAGTGATTAGAGAGACAGGTAGGAAGTTACATGGTGTGTCATCTGGACAAAGATGTATGATAAGGAAAACTGGTGGTGGAATAGTAAAGTGCAGGAAGCTATTCAAAGAGGTTAGCCAAGAAGAAATATGACTGAAGGACAGAAGAGAGGAGACAGGAATATAAGGAGATGCAATGTAGAGCAAAGAGGGAAGTAGCAAAGCCAAAGCAGAAGGCTTATGATGAGTTGTAATATAATAATAATAATAATAATAATAAACTTTATTTGTATAGCACCTTCCTACAATGCCTTGCATTGACCAAGGTGCTTAACAGGATAAAAAGATGAATAAACTGGAACAATAAATCAATGAAAATAGAATAAGAAACAACAGCAATAAAAGAAGGCAATGGAAATAAAAAATGCTACATACTAAAATAACACTAAAATAACACAAGTAATAAAAGTTACACACTGAAAGCTTTTTTGAACAAGTGGAAATAAAAAGGCAATGGAAATAAAAAATGTTACATATTAAAATACCAAAAGTAATAAAAGTTACACACTGGAAGCTTATTTGAACAAGTGGAAATAAAAAGGCAATGGAAATAAAAAATGCTACATATTAAAATACCAAAAGTAATAAAAGTTACACACTGAAAGCTTTTTTGAACAAGTGGGTCTTCAGTCTGGTTTTGAACAGAGTCAGATCAGAGGTGGCACGCAGCTCAAGGGGGAGGCTGTTCCAGGCTTTTGGGCCGGCAACAGAAAATGACCGGTCTCCCCATTGTTTGTACCTTGAGCGAGGCACCTCCAGCAGGTGTTGACTGGCAGATCGTAAATCTCTGCCGGGCTGATGGGCTTTCAAAAGTTCTGAGATGTACAGAGGAGCAAGTCCATTCAGAGCTTTGAAAACAAACAGGAGCAGCTTGAACTGTATCCTGAACTGAACCGGGAGCCAGTGTAGAGAGGACAGGACAGGAGTGATGTGTTCATATTTTCGTGTGTTGGTCAAAAAGCGCGCGGCAGAGTTCTGTACAAGCTGTAAACGGGAGATGGAGGATTGATTAATACCAACACAGAGGCGGCTCCAGGGGGGAGCTAGGGGGTGCTATAGCTCCCCCTGGACAAGTCACAGCACCCCTTTAGCACCCCCAAGAAAATATCAGATTATTTTCTTTTTCATCTGAGTTAATATTCTTTAACATGTGGTTGTTGTGATGTTTTCCTTGCAAAACACAACTAATAAATAAAAAAAACAATCAGTGATTTACCGAGTTAAAAAAAAACAATCTGATCCACCAGCTGAAGCCCAGAAAGACGAGTGATGCCCCCAACACTGACCCAGTAAGGAGCAGAAACTGGTGACATGATGCCTCTGGTTATGCCATTTTTAGCTAACGCAACTTGATCAAGCATTTCCTGGCTTGCAGTGATAATAAATGACTTACCTGGTCACATTAAATAACTACTTTTAACCAAAATCCAAAATAAACTTTAATAAAATGGTCTAACTGTATCTAAATTCGTGAGCGTATTAAACTGAAATAATTCCTGCTCAAAGAGTTAATTTAGCCTTAGACAAGAGAATTAAGCCTTGACTGGTTCATTATTATTGCTTGTTTATTATTGTTGTTGAATTTTAGTTTGATTATTTTTGTAATAAAACTGAAGACAACTTTATTCGGATGATTACTCATTTGTTCTGGTATAGAACTCCCTGTAATAACATATTCACCCTTTACTAATCAGAATCAGTCACTGAAGTAGAATCTATTAATGAAGTTGTTGGTCAGTAAACTTTAATGAATGAAAAATAAATAAAACAAACGTAGTGGGGCTGAGATGGAAAAGGTGTCATCCTTCTTCCTCCATCTCACCCTTCATTATGGCTACAACATACCTGTCAAGTTTTGGATTTAAAAATAAGGGAAATTTTCTGCCGGGTACTCCGAGCCATCCCACTAGCCCAGGGATCTGCAACCTTTATGATCAAAAGAGCCATTTCTGCCCCTTTGTTCACTAAATTAAACGTTTCCGGAGCCACAATACCTGCTACAACTGGGATTCTCAACTGGTGGCACACAGACCACTTTAAGTTTGTTAGAGGACAATTTTCTGACCTGTAGTTTTCTGGCCATTGTAAAGCTGAAAATATCTAATGATTTGTTGATATTTTTACATTTTAAGACTAAAAAAGACCAGATTATCATAAAGAAGGAAAAATAATGTGATCTTTCCCAATTAAAAAATAAAATAATGAACTATGCAGGTCTAGGTAAATTATTTTAATTGTGGAAAAATTAAATATCCTACTTTGAATAAATAAAGTTAACTTATGTTTTACTCCTTCTATTAGTTCTAGTATTCACACATTTGCAAAGGAAATGACAGGAAAAACTGCTAAAACTAGCCCTTTTTGTTGTTATAAGAACAAATAAAATTCAGTTTAAAGTTAGTTTTGATCAAAGCTTGGAAGAGCCACTGCTGAGGGACCAAAGAGCCGCATGTGGCTCCAGAGCCGCAGGTTGCAGACCCCTGCACTAGCCCAACCAAAGTCCAGGACCCCTTACATTTTAAGACAGGTTTACAAGAAATCTAAAATAACTACCTATCAGCCTCTTTCAAACCAGTTATGTGATCACAATCTGATAGGCCTACCTTTGTGCTTGACGGATTTTTCATGCTGACGGACATCGTTCCTTCCCCCATGAGAGACACTAAAGTCGCAGTTACAAATCTTAAAAAACGCGTAATTGTGCCCCACCCTACTCTTCTTTAGGAAAGTAAATTCGCTGTCCCATTTTTCAAGATATTTACACGAAGTCTTAACTTTTTTGGCAGGGACGCCTTCTCTCTCGTTACATCCATCTCTGTGTTTTTCCGGGTTTGTTTCCCCGCTGCCAGCACTAACATCGCGAGAACTGCCACCGAGGCTACTGCAGGTGGCAGTTCTCGCGAGGCTAGTGACAGAGGCACCGGAATGTTTTTTTTTTTTTAATAATATTATAATACGGGAGATTTCCGGGAAAATAATAATTCGGGATGACGACGGGAAAGATGGGTAAAATACGGTAGTTTCCCGGCCAAAACGGGAGACTTGACAGATATGGACAAGCTTCTACCCCGAGGTTGTTAGACTCATGAACCCCTAGTCTGAAATATCACTGTGAAAACAAATCACTGTAATACCATTTGGTTATGTGCTGCTGATCTCATGCTGCTGATCTATTTCATGTTGCTGTGTTCACTCGTCCTCATCTGCTCACACCGACTCATGTTCGTGCTACTGATGTTTGGCGCATTGTTTCGTACTAGTACTGTAGTGCTTAATGTATTTTTAGTTTAGTGTGTTTCTTATTTCATGACTCGGATCTTTTTACTGTTTTTCTTTACAATTTGCATTTTTGTTGGATGTGACTGGGACCCTGTGTATAGATTTGTTCCACCTTATGTACCACATAGGATGTGAATGACAGTAAATACACATTGACCTTGAGAGCTGAAAGAACAAATGATCCTTCATAGCATCCTCAGTAAAATGCTTAGCCCCCCCTTAGCACCTGCAGAAAAATATCTCTGGAGCCGCCACTGTACCAACATACAAAGCATTACAATAGTCAAGTCTGGAGGTCACAAAGGCGTGGATGGCCTTCTCCAGATCACCACGGCTGAGAAATGACTTGACTTTGGAGAGCAGACGGAGCTGGAAAAAGCTGGTCTTGACAACAGAACTGATCTGTTTATCAAACTTTAAGTTGGAGTCAAGCTGCACTCCAAGATTTCTGACCACCGGGTTGAAGTGGGGGAGGGGAAAACCAACACTGGGACTGGGAAGGATGTTGCTGGTGTCACCAGGTGCACTAAATAAAATGCATTCAGTTTTATCTGTGTTTAGGTGGAGGAAGTTTTGAGAGAGCCAGTGCTTAATGTCATTTAAGCAGTTGACAAGAGTGTTTGAACTGGGTGAGGGGTTGGGAGTGACTGGCAGATAGATTTGTAAATCGTCTGCATACATGTGAAAAGACAGGTTATGACGTGCAATGATTGATCCTAATGGCAGCATGTAAAGAGAGAAGAGGACTGGCCCTAGAATAGATCCCTGTGGTACGCCAGAGGTCAGAGGGGTTGATGAAGAGGAGGACAGATCGCCTATCATGACAGAAAAAGTTCTCCCAGACAGGTAAGATTTGAACCACTCAAGCACAGCTCCCTGGAGGCCAACCAGCTGAGACAAGCGGTTGATTAGTACCTGATGGTCGACGGTGTCAAAAGCTGCTGAGAGGTCTAACATCACCAGCAGAGCAGGGTTTTTTGCATCCAGGGACAGAAGAATGTCATTCTGCACTTTGAGCAGTGCAGATTCAGTACTGTGACTAGGGGTTGAACGAGTACATAATTTTTAACCTCGACATTAACATAAAAAAACTCGAACGACGCTCGAGTAGCCGATGACGTCACAGTGTCTTACGATGCAAAATAAATAAATAAATATAAATGCCTAAAAACGTCTTTACAAAAAGAAAAAAAAGACCAACAAAGCATTGGGAGCATTTATTATGCTCCTATCATTTATCATACTGCACATAAGTCACAGGAAAAACAAAACTATTAGTTATATTAATAATATTAAAAGTGAAAGTAAGGCGATGAAAACCGAAACTTAAAAAACAAATGGGGCCACAGCCACACCGTACCACCGCCTGCAGCTGTGCAATTTAGGTTTACTTTTAGAGATTGTGTTTATAGATTTTTGGTAGCTCTAGAGAGATGAATATTTGTTTTTTTTTGTTTGTGAAACGAGAGACAGGAAGCCGTTTCGGCCGTGTTATAATATGGGACCTGCATTGCAACACTGCCCTCTGCTGTCACAACAATCTACTACGGTGTTCATAGAAAAAGAACGTCAACAGGATGTTTCAATGAGTGGCGCAATTTATACAATTATAAACTGTTTTACCTTTTTGACAAGACGGCCTGCTCCATTAACATCCGTGCGCACACAGGAATCCATTTTGTAGCGTCTACTAAAAGCTAAAAGCTGCCCCGCGCGCTGTGAAATGTGAAATGTGACGTCACTACGGGTAGCCGAGTTGGACAAAAAAGCCTCGATAGAAGTCAAAGCACTCGAGTTGTCGAAAACTCGGGTACTCTGTTAATGCACTAACTGTGACGAGCTCGAAAACCAGATTGAAATTTTTCAAACAGGTTGTTGAGTTCTAGAAAAGATTGGAGTTGAATAAAAACAATCTTTTCTAGGACCTTTGATAGAAATGACAGATGGGAAACTGGCCTGAAATTAGAGAGAGCTGTAGGATCTAGGCCTGGTTTTTTGAGAAGAGGCCTGACCACAGCATGTTTGAAAGCAGATGGCACAAAACCTGAAGATAGACAGCTGTTAATAAATGACAAAACACAAGGACCAATTACATCAAAGGACTGTTTGAACATTTTAGAGGGAATGATGTCCAGAGAACAGTTAGTTGGTTTCATCTGCTGAACCACCTTGGTGAGGTTAGGCAGTGAAACCAGGTCGAACTGGTCAAAAACAGCTGTGGTTATTGCAGACGCACAAGACTGGATGGTGTTGGATGAACTGACAATGTTCTGTCTGATAGAGTCTATTTTGTTGACAAAATAGCTCTGAAAGTCATCGCAGGTAGACTGTGTGGCAGTTTTCAGAACATTGACAGATGGGTTGATGACAGACTGGAGTGTGCTGAAAAGCGTCCTCGGCCGGTTGGAGCTGGTGGAGATTAAATTGGAGAGGTACTGTGACTTGGCCTGTTTCACAGCATTATGATACTCACAGAGACAGTCTCTCAGTATTCCTTGAGATACATGAAGCCGGTCGCGCTTCCATATTCGCTCTGCTTTTCTGCAACGTTGTCGAAGAGCTCGCGTCGTTTCGTTGAGCCATGGTGAAGGTTTGTTCTTTGAAGATGCCTGTTTGAGAGGAGCGATGGAGTCCAAGATCGTCGTGCAGGTGTGATGGAAGGAGCTGATGAAGTCCTCAGGATGTAGAGATGGGTCCAGGCTGACAGCAGAGCAAAATTCAGTGCTCTTAAAGGCATCAGTGAACTCACTTGGAGTTAATGGGGTGATGGAGCGGCAGAAACGTGCTGGGAGAATAGCCTTCGGTGCAGGAGAGGTGAAAAATTCAAATAATATGGGAAAATGGTCTGAAATACAGGTGTCCAGGATCTCCACAGCAGGTATTTGAAGGCCGTGGGAGATAATTAAATCGAGTGTATGACCCTGACTGTGTGTGGCCCCCGAGACCGACTGTGACAGGTTGAAAGAGTCCAGGAGGTCCTGAAACTCACATCCAAGCTGATTACTTGGGCAGCAGGTGTGCACGTTGAAGTCCCCACAGAAAAGCCAAGAGTCAAACTTTGGCATTAGGTCAGCCAGTAGTTCTGAAAACTCACTGAGAAAGTTTTTGTTGTATTGAGGAGACCGATAAAAGAGGCCACACAGAATAGGTTTTGCAGATTCCAGCACAAAAATCATGCTTTCAAAACTGGAGTAATTTTTCTGAGGCAACAAACGGTATTTGAACGCCTCATTGAAAACAGCAGCGAGCCCTCCCCCTCTTCCAGATCCACGCGGAGCGCTCAGGTGGGCGTAGCCATTTGGGAGAAGCTCAGAGAAGCAGCTGTTGTCTCCAGCTTTCTGCCAGGTTTCCGTAATCAAAAACAGATCCAGACGATGAGTGGAGATCAAATCACTTAATATAAAAGTTTTATTTGTGATTGATCTGGCGTTAAACAGCGCTGCACGTACTGGAACACAGCCAGTTACGTCACTCTCAGCTCGAGCGAGCGGGCGGAGGTTCTGTTTAACGCAGCCTCGCTTCAGTGTTCTCACGGGGGGACAAAATGGATACTGATCGCTGGCGTCATGATTGACAGCAACAAGGCATCTGTGGCGACGAGCGAAAGAACGACGGACATCAAAGACGCTGAATTCAGGAGGTAAGTCAGCCGTCGGCGTGTTGTGAGACGAGAGATACTTTTTAAATCTCACCAGCACGCCTGCCCTCGTTCCGCGTCTTCTGCGCCGCTTGTTGCGAGGCAACGTGGTCGCGTTGCGTTGTAGGTAGGCAGGAATGGACGCCAAGAAA
The DNA here is from genome assembly GCA_038048925.1 of Garcialebias charrua. Lineage (NCBI taxonomy): Eukaryota > Metazoa > Chordata > Actinopteri > Cyprinodontiformes > Rivulidae > Garcialebias > Garcialebias charrua. The sequence goes on from JBBPBX010050730.1 coordinate 24,228, forward strand.
GGCGGAGGTGGAGGAGGCTTGAAATGTCCATATTTGCCAGTAGCCGGTGTGTTGATCAGCGAGTCTTGGAGACTTAGAAGAGTTGAGCGATCATAGACCAGGAGCGAGGATGCATCGTCGATGAAAAAAAGGCAGAACACGAACAGTAGTAAAAAGTTCAGGAGAAGAGTTAGATAGCGTGCCAGGACAACCGGCGCTATCTTGAGAGACCCCATACTTGAGTTGTATGGGAAGCTGGCCACAAAAGAGGTAGAGAAAGATTTGTACTGATTGGCGAGACAGATAGATCAGGCTGGAAAGGATGTGTAGTAGGTTAGGCTTATTAAAGATAGGAATGGTAATGTTCTACCAAGTGAGGACGGAGAGTATGATGGGAAGATGGAAGGAGCACTTTGAGCGAGCTAATGAATGAAGAGAATGAAATAGAATGGACCAGGAAGTGGGAAAGATTAGTGAGGGTGAAGTCCGGAAAGCTCTGAAAAGAATGAAGAAGGGGAAGGCAGTAGGACCTAATGACATACCAGTGGAGGTTTGGAAATGTCTTGGACAGATGGCAGTGAGGTTTTTTACTCAAATATCCAATGGCATATTTGAGGGTGAGAAAATGCCTGAGGAATAGATGTGTGCACATG
>JBBPBX010050731.1:0-14235 GCA_038048925.1 Garcialebias charrua
ATTAAGGGCCAGTTTACACGGCGCGTATTTTGAGTGTAACCGCTACTTTCTCTTTGCGACTTTGCTTATCGCCTACACGACGCTGCTGGCCCCCCTCGATGACACCGATACTTTTCTGACCCTGCTCTCAAGGTGGAAGTTTTTCGCTGACCCCCCGTTGATAATGTAAACATCTCCCGTGGAGCTTTTGTTTGAACACATGCACGCAGCACGCACGCGCAGACAGCCGGCATTTTAACAATGGCGGTGGACTGGACAGTGGACACACGCACCACTTTCTGAACTATAGCTGATGGAATATATTTTGATTCTCATATTTAATTATTCTACACCTTACCTGCATCTGTGTTGGAAGAGAGCAGCTGCCTGGATCCAGTTGTCTGTTAACGAGGCAGTCGGACATTTCACGTGTCACGCTGCACTATAACATACTAAATGTGCTATATATTAACAGTTTAACAATAATAAACAGTATTTATGTTAGCGTGGGAGATATTTACATTTATCTGAGCTAAATGAAGCTATCTGGACTCGTTACGTCATGCCTAACATGCTGCATGTTGAAAATGAAGACACCAGGTTGATTTTTAATTTATTTATTTATTCAACACCACAAACTCATGTCACAAACACTGAGAATTAAATTGAACACTTTTAAAAACACGTTAACCGAACTTTAATGAACTGGACTCTGTTGTTTTCATCCCACTGGACCCACATCCGAACCGCCGGTCCGCTTCGTGGAACAGCTTCGACCTCGCAGGAAAAAAATAAAAATAAAACCTCAGTTGGTTGTTCTGTGATCGAACTAAACACAAGGAAAGATTATTAAGAACATTGTTTACCTTGTAGCGCTGCTGTAAATCAGCTGATTCTCACGGACTAAAGTCAGACATGTTGACTCGGTTCCGGTCCAGTCAGCAACTGGTGCGCAGATGAAGCAGGTCCCACTTGGTGTCAGATCTGTTGACTCTTATCCAAATTCCAGCTTTAACTTGTTGTTAACTTGTTGACAACAACTTGTAGTAGCTGAACTTTTAGCCAGAGAGGAAAACAGGCTGCCTCGTCTGCTTTGTTTACCTCAGGCAGCAGTGGCACGCATGCGCAGTAGTGAAGGTTCCAAAGATCACAGCGCCATCTACAGGCCCAGCATGGTAACTACAGTAAATTCATGAGTACGGGGGGTGGGGGAGAGAGTCGTATCCACAGAATTCGCCCATGTCAACGCAAAACTTTCAACCTAATTAACATACCCAAAAGTTGCGTTTCCCCCACACAGTGTCCGTGTAAACAGGGCAAAGTCCCACACTAAAACTCTATTGAGCGGTCCTGATCGGACCACAGTTCAGGTGTGGTGGTTTATCAACATGGTGGCAGCGTAACCATGATACCAGGTGTGTGGTCATCAAGTATTTGAAGCAGGACTAGTCTCATTTGGCTCCAACCATGATCGTGATCAGGTCATGGTAACCTCAGCTGTGATGTCCATGGTTGTGCTTCGTGTGTGGCGTGGTCTTTTACCGTGTCATAGGGATGGGGCCGATCCGGTATCGGCCTCAGATACCAGCATAATTTACGTATCAGATTTTTTATCCCCTCCCTGGGCTGCCACCTTACCGTGGTGGAGGGGTTTGAGTGTCCCAATGATCCTAGGAGCTATGCTGTCAGGGGCTTTATGCCCCTAGTAGGGTCACCCAAGGCAGACAGGTCCTAGGTGAGGGACGAGACAAAGCGCAGCCCACAAGACCCCTTATGATGAGTAATATAAATGGAAACAATGTTCCCTCGCCCGGACGCGGGTCACCGGGGCCCCACTCTGGAGCCAGGCCCGGAGGAGGGGCACGTTGGCGAGCGCCTGGTGGCCGGGCTTTCACCCATGGAGCTCGGCCGGGCACAGCCCGAAGAGGAGACGTGGGTCCCCCTTCCCATAGGCTCACCACCTGTGGGAGGGGCCAAAGGGGTCGGGTGCATTGTGGAATGGGTGGTGGCCGAGGGCGGGGACCCTGGCGGTCTGATCCTCGGCTACAGAAGCTGGCCATTGGGACATGGAATGTCACCTCTCTGGTGGGGAAGGAGCCTGAGCTAGTGTGTGAGGTTGAGAGGTTCCGGCTAGAAATAGTCGGACTCACCTCAACGCATGGCTCTGGCTCTGGAACCAGTTTCCTTGAGAGGGGTTGGACACTCTTCCACTCTGGAGTTGCCCCTGGTGAGAGGCGCCGAGCAGGAGTGGGCATACTTGTTGCCCCCCATCTCGGTGCCTGTACGTTGGGGTTCACCCCGGTGAACGAGAGGGTAGCCTCCCTTCGCCTACGTGTGGGGGGACGGGCTCTGACTGTTGTTTGTGCCTATGCGCCGAACGGCAGCGCAGATTACCCACCCTTTTTGGAGTCCTTGGAGGGGGTATTGGAGGGTGCGCCTCCTGGGGACTCCCTTGTTCTGCTGGGGGACTTCAACGCTCACGTGGGCAATGACAGTGAGACCTGGAGGGGTGTGGTTGGGAGGAACGGCCCCCCTGATCTGAACCCGAGTGGTGTTCTGTTGTTGGACTTCTGTGCTCGTCATGGATTGTCCATAACAAACACCATGTTCAGGCATAAGGGTGTCCATATGTGCTCTTGGCACCAGGACACCCTAGGTCGTAGTTCAATGATCGACTTTGTTGTCGTCTCATCTGATCTGCGGCCGCATGTCCTGGACACTCGGGTGAAGAGAGGGGCGGAGCTGTCCACTGACCACTACCTGGTGGTGAGTTGGCTCCGATGGTGGGGGAGGATGCCGGTCAGACCTGGCAGACCCAAACGTATTGTGAGGGTCTGCTGGGAACGTCTGGCAGAGTCTCCCGTAAGACGGAGCTTTAACTCCCACCTCCGGGAGAGCTTTGAACACGTTCCGAGGGAGGCGGGGGACATTGAGCCCGAGTGGACCATGTTTCGCGCCTCTATTGTCGAGGCAGCTTATCGGAGTTGTGGCCGCAAGGTTGTTGGTGCCTGTCGTGGTGGCAACCCTCGAACCCGGTGGTGGACACCGGCGGTGAGGGATGCTGTCAAGCTGAAGAAGGAGTCCTATTGGGCCTTTTTAGCCTGTGGGACCCCGGAAGCAGCAGATAGGTACCGGCAGTCCAAGCGGCATGCGGCTCGGGTGGTTGCTGAGGCAAAAACTCGGGCGTGGGAGGAGTTCGGAGAGGCCATGGAGAATGACTTCCGTACGGCTTCGAGGCGATTCTGGTCCACCATCCGGCGTCTCAGGGGGGGAAAGCGGTACGCGACCAACACCATTTATGGTGGGGATGGCGTGCTGTTGACCTCAACTCGGGATGTTGTGAGTCGGTGGGCGGAATACTTCGAAGACCTCCTCAATCCTACTGGCACGTCTTCCACTGAGGAAGCGGAGCCTGGGGACTTTGGATCGGGCTCTCCAATCTCTGGTGCGGAGGTCGCCGAGGTGGTTAAAAAGCTCCGCGGTGGCAAGGCTCCGGGGGTGGATGAGATTCGTCCTGAGTTCCTTAGGGCTCTGGATGTTGTGGGGTTGTGTTGGCTTACGCGACTCTGCAATATCGCGTGGACATCGGGGGCAGTTCCCTTGGATTGGCAGACTGGGGTGGTGGTTCCCCTATTCAAAAAGGGGGACCGTAGGGTGTGTTCCAACTATAGAGGGATCACACTCTTAAGCCTCCCTGGTAAGGTCTATTCAGGGGTTCTGGAGAGGAGGGTCCGTCGGATAGTCGAACCTCGGATTCAGGAGGAGCAGTGTGGTTTTCGTCCTGGTCGTGGAACACTAGACCAGCTCTACACCCTCAACAGGGTCCTGGAGGGTGCGTGGGAGTTTGCCCAACCAGTTTACATGTGCTTTGTAGACTTGGAAAAGGCATTCGACCGCGTCCCTCGGGGGGTTCTGTGGCGGGTACTCCGGGAGTATGGGGTACCAGGCCCATTGATATGGGCTGTTAGGTCCCTGTACGACCGGTGTCAGAGCTTGGTCCGCATTGCCGGCAGTAAGTCAGGCTCGTTTCCGGTGAGAGTTGGACTCCGCCAAGGTTGCCCTTTGTCACCGATTCTGTTTATAACTTTTATGGACAGAATTTCTAGGCGCAGCCAAGGTGTTGAGAGGATCCGTTTTGGTGGCCTTAGAATCGCTTCTCTGTTTTTTGCAGATGATGTGGTCCTATTGGCTTCATCAGCTCGTGATCTACAGCTTTCACTGGAGCGGTTTGCAGCTGAATGCGATGCGGCCGGGATGAGGATCAGTTCCTCCAAATCCGAGGCCATGGTCTTGAGCCGGAAAAGGGTAGCGTGCCCTCTCCGGGTCGGGGAGGAGGTCCTGCCCCAAGTGGAGGAGTTTAAGTATCTCGGGATCTTGTTCACGAATGAGGGAAAACTGGAGCGTGAGATCGATAGGCGGATAGGTGCAGCGTCCGCAGTGAAGCGGGCGCTGTACCGGTCTGTCGTGGTGAAGAGAGAGCTGAGTCAAAAGGCAAAGCTCTCAATTTACCGATCGATCTACGTTCCCACCCTCATCTATGGTCATGAGCTTTGGGTTATGACCGAAAGAACAAGATCTCGGATACAAGCGGCTGAAATGAGTTTTCTCCGCAGGGTGGCTGGACTCTCCCTTAGAGATAGGGTGAGAAGCTCAGTCATCCGGGAGGGACTCGGAGTAGAGCCGCTGCTTCTCCACATCGAGAGGAGCCAGTTGAGGTGGCTCGGGCATCTGGTTAGGATGCCTCCTGGACGCCTCCCTGGTGAGGTGTTCCGGGCATGTCCCACCGGGAGGAGACCCAGAGGAAGACCCAGGATACGCTGGAGGGACTATGTTTCTCGGCTGGCCTGGGAACGCCTTGGGATTCCCCCAGAGGAGCTGCTCCAAGTGGCTGGGGAGAGGGAAGTCTGGGCCTCCCTACTTAGGCTGCTACCCCCGCGACCCGACCCCGGATAAGCGGAAGAAAATGGATGGATGGATGGATGGATGGATTTTTGATCCAACCTGCCGATATTTCCGATCCATGATGCACGTTGGCTTCAAGCTATGGAATGGATTTCCTGAACGGAGGCATGTCTCATGAACCAAGAGTAACAAGACCCGCCTCAAATTCAGGAAATCCATTTCATAGTTATTTCATAGCCAGCTACAACGTGAGGACTGAGTGAGTACTCAGTTGGGCTTGTTTTGGGCTTGTTTTAAAAGAGTGGGCCGTTTGTTTTGGGCTTGTTTTCATGGAGCTGGTCGCTTGTTTCTGTCGCCAGACCTGGCAACACTGGTGAGTATCATCTTAGCTAACAGCTAGCCAACTTTTCATCGTAACATGTCCGCTGTGTGGCAGTATTTTACACTCAACACCGCAAGACGGCAACGTTCAATGTCTGCAGAGCCATAGCGCCATATTAAACCGCGGTCAAGTTAGTTTTACGTTGGACATTCGAGCTCCGGGGCTTCAGTGGGACACCACTCTCGCTGAACCGAAACACAGGCATCCCGACCCGGCCAGCCTGTGTTCAGCGAGAGTGGCGTCCCGCTGAAGCCACAGAGCTCAAATGTTTACCAAGAAGTTGCTAAACTTCATTGTAATTATAGAAAATGAAGGATTTACGATGAAGTTTAGAAACTTCTCAGTAAACATTCGAGCTCCGTGGCTTCAGGGGTGTGTTCAGTGGTGGGCCTCCGACCGCTAGGTAGCGCTAATGCGCTAATCCGCTTATAGCGTAGCTAAATAATCTGTTAGCTTTACAGCGGATTGACTAAGTTTTATAATTCATAAGCGGATTTGTGCTATTTTTATTTAAAATGCAGTACCGCTAATAACTAATTATCTATCAGTAAAAACGAAATAACGTATTTACGAGCAGCGCCGGATGTGGTCCGTGACAAAAAAGCGTCCCCCTCAGTCTCTTGGTGTGTGCTCTCTCTATAGCAGTTAGCAGCCAGTGTGTTACTCTGCAGCCTTATTGCTTGTTTTCGAAGAGTCAGACGAAGACTTTTTAACATGGAGGGTGAACTTGTGGATGTTTCTCAGCGGCCTACGCGACGCGTCTGGATTTAAAAATAGAAGTTCGCCACATTAGCACTCTTCAAAATGGCGTCCGCGACGGCCAAAGAAGCCAGGATTTTACAACAAAACACGGTAAAACAATTATTTCTTTGCTGAGAAAAAATATATTTCATAGCTGACGTTATAGCACAAGTTTTTCTGAGCTTGAGAGTTTCACGAAATGGTCAAATCTGCTGGATTTAAAAAAAGTAGTTCACCATTAGGACTCTTCAAAATGGCGTCCGCGACGGCCACAGAAATTAAGAACATAAAATAGACAGGGCAGCAAACTTACATACTCAGGGAATCACAAGGAACTCAGGAGACAGAGGCAACAGGAGACAATGCCAGGACAATGATAAACACAGAGATACAGACTTATTTTTGATTTGATTTGATGTTCATTCATTCATTTTAAAAGAACAATACAAAACAGTTTCATCAGATACAAGGATGAATAGACTTTTAGATGAATGGATAGACAGTTAGCTGGATGGCTGGATGGATGATCTTTAACAAGTTCTAAAATCATTAAAATTTAACCTCAGCTTGTGCCTCTGACCCAACAGAACCTCAGCAGCAGAATCCTCTGTGGTTCTCTGCAGGACTTCATCAGTCTCTCTCCTGGTTCTGGAGGAGTTCTGACCCACTCTTCTTTCCATTGTTGCTTCAGTTCTTTGAGGTTTCTGCTCAGCTCTCTGAAGGTCCCACCTTCAGGTTCAGGTTCTGGACTCTGACTGGGCCGTTGATTTGATTTGATGTTTATTCATTCATTTTAAAAGAACAATACAAAACAGTTTCATCAGATACAAGAATACAAGTAGGATAAAATGAAAGGAGCAGAAAGAAGATGAAATCTTATTATATCTGCCCCTTATTTCACAGTTTGTTCAACCAATGATAACCTTCAAACTACATCACAAAATGAATAAATCTACTAATTTATCTAACTGTAATACACAAACTACATCACAAAATGAATAACTCTACTTAATTTTTCTAACTGTAATACACAAACACACTAAGCTACATCATATATAGTTTTTGAGCAAGTCCTTTTTGACCTTTTTCTTAAATGTATACATTGGGCAGCACGGTGGCACAACTGGTAGAGCTGCTGCCTCTCAGCGAGAAGGTTGCCGGTTCAAATCCCGGTCCGGGGCCTTTCTGGGTGGAGTTTGCATGTTCTCCCCGTGCATGCGTGGGTTTCCTCCGGGTACTCCGGTTTCCTCCCACAGACCAAAAAACATGCTTGTTAGGCTGATTGGTGACTCTAAATTGACCCTAGGTGTGAGTGTGAGAGTGGATGGTTGTTTGGTGTGAGTGAGACAGGTCCCTCTTGTAAATGAGTCCCCGTGACTCAACGAGGCTAGCCTGTATAAATAAAGGTTGAATGAATGAATGAATGAATTGATTTTGCATTTTTAACATCACTCTCCAGAACATTCCACAATCCAACTCCCTGAATTGAGGTAGACCGTCCCTTTAAGCTGGTTCTTGTCCCAGCTTAAAGGGACAAGAACCAGCGGTTCTGAATTGTGGTTTGATGAATATCTGTCCCTTTAAGATTGTAATAACTTTGTCTAAATTTCTTTGGATATTTAAAGGTAATGTGTTATTATGAGCCCTATACATAACTGATAAAATACTATATTCTACCAATTCCTGGAATTTCAATAAATTTAGCTGAAGAAACAAGGTGTTTGATGGGTGACTGAAATGTTTTCTGGTGATTACTCTTACAGCTCTCTTTTGTAAAATAAAAACAGGCTTTGTAATTGTTTTGCACGCTTTTCCCCAAACCTCAATACAATAGATTAAATGTGGAACAATGATTGTGTTATACAACATATACAGAGCTTTATCAATTAAAAAATCCCTGACTTTATATACAGGTACATGAACACACAGCATGACAATCACAAACACCTGGACAACAAAATGGAGGAGATAAGCAAGACAATTAACAGAGAGACCAGGGAGTGTAGGGATGGGGACCCACCACCTGAGAGCAACATGCTTACAACTGTTATCTTGAAGTTCTAGGGTGTAGAGAGCCACAGAAACGGTTATGGTAGGCCGGATTTGGCCCACGGGCCTTGAGTTTGACACATGCGATCTAGTGGTACTAAAAGTAACAAAAGAAGAAGAAAAAAACAGCCAAATATGTCAGCAGTTTAGCTAACAGACTTTGGAATGGGTACATTTTGTCCTTGTCAAACCTGTTGAAGAGAACCAAACTAAATACTCTGAAACTCAAACAACTTACTGTATAACAGTTCATGCACCGCTAGTTGGCAGTGTAGTGCAAATATTGCATAACTTGCTGCTACCAATTGTTGAATTTAATTAGCGGATTAGAATTAGCTTCCCCTAATTTTCATAAGACATTAGTGCTTTTGAAATTGCGGACCTAAATAAATAAATTAGTGCTTTAGAAATAGCGGAACTAATTTTTGGATTAGCGTTGCCCACCACTGCTATAGACGCTAACTCTGTGTCTGCCTGTTGGTAGTGCTGGGTTACTAATGGATAAATCCGTAGAGAACCCCGCTGTTTCAAGCCAAATTAACGTGGCCGGAGGATTTTATTGTGTGTTTTGTGTCGACCATTCGACGGCGAGTCGTTAGTTTCATGTATTTGGGTTACTTTTATGTATAAATGCGGTGGCGACACACCCGTGTATTTGAGATTTAAACGTGGTTTTAGGGATTAAAAGATCATTCTATTTTTTGTTAATTTCGTGGCCGAATAGAATATATGTACGTAAAGTATTAAATAAATCCTTTGATTTTTGTAATTTCATCCTTTTAGGATCATTTTTGTTACTTTTCAGTTGGCAGTGTAGTGCAAATATTGATAACGCTGCCGGCTATATATATAAATATATATATATATAATATATATATATATATATATATAATATATAAATATATAAATAGCGGATTAGATTAGCTTCCCCTAATTTTCATAAGACATTTGTGCTTTTGAAATTGTGGACCTAAAAAAATTAATAAGCGTTTTAGAAATTGTGGAACTAATTTTTTAATTAGCGGTGCCCACCTTTGGTGAACACAATCCGCCGTTGCCAGCTGAAACTCTACAGTGCAAAGAGGAAGCCATTTCTAAACAAGCTCCACAAGCTCAGACGTTTGCACTGGGCCAGGGGTCATTTAAAATGGAGTGTGGCAAAATGGAAGACTGTTCTGTGTCAGATGAGTCACGATTTGAAGTTCTTTATGGAACACTGGGACGCCATGTCATCCGGACCAGAGAGGACAAGGATAGCCCAAGTTGTTATCAACGCTCCGTTCAGAAGCCTGCATCACTGATGGTATGGGGTTGCATGAGCGCTTGTGGCATGGGCAGCTTGCATGTCTGGAAAGGCACCATTAATGCAGAGAACTATGTTCAGGTTCTAGAACAACATATGCTCCATCTAGACGTCATCTCTTTCAGGGAAGACCCTGCATTTTTCAACAAGATAATGCCAGACCACATTCTGCAGCAATCACAACATCATGGCTACGTAGGAGAAGGATCCGGTATTGAAATGGCCAGCCTGCAGTCCAGATGTTTCACCTATCCACCTTATTCTGTAAGAGCTTATGTGGGCTGCCATGACAGTTCTCTACTTCCGCCTAACGGTTGTTTACTTCCGGCGGAAGTAAGCTACCGTTATGCCGAGAAATGCATGCCTGCATACCAGTTGATTTTCTCTCATATTTAAAAAAAAATAAAATTGGTTGTTTCTTGCTGGGTTAGAGGGTGTTACAACCGGGTAGACGTTTGCGCAAAGCGCAGTTCTCACTTAATCCCAAAAATAAGGAAACGTGAAGGATCTATCTCCATCGGAGTAGCTGACAGCAGCTCCTCTTCTGTCTAAGTCTGCTAGGATATGCTCTCGAAGACGTCGTGCTCCGATCACCTTTTGTCCGGTAAACAAAATATTCTATATAAATCAATTTGTGAAACAATGTCAGAACAATGTTAGAGTATAACTGTCTGTGTGTTGGAGCTGTTTTTTTTTTTCTTCATGATTTATCAAAAAGGCGTTCAATACAGGATCAACTGGACTTTATTTGTTGCAGAAAACGTTTCGACTTCTGTCCAGAAGTCTTTTTCAATTCTGAATGAACAGAAGTCGACAGAAGAAGTCAACAGAACTGGACAGAAGTCGAAACGTTTTCTGCAACAAATAAAAGTCCAGTTGATCCTGTATTGAACGCCTTTTTTGATTTTATCATGTCCTGGACGACTGAGAATCTTCACCAGCATTCATGATTTATCGTCTACTGCTGTGGTTAGCTTAGCATGTCGCTACTTTACATGCTAACTTCCACACGGTAACACTCACAACAAAGTGCTGGTTCTGGGGCCTCATGTACAAAGACTTGCGTGGATTTCTTACTGAAAAGTTGTGTACGGTCAAATCCAGAAAACTACGTACGCACAAAAAAATCCAGATGTATCAAACTGTGCATACACCGGAATCCACGCACATTGCTTTTGTACATCACAACCAACGTGGAATTGAGCGCACATGAGAGAGTGGCCGACTCCGCCTTTGACACGCCTCCATATAAATATGCAAATTCATTTAAATTTGCCCTGCACGTTAGGAATGTCGTCTTTGCTCTATTGCAAATCATGTCGAAACGTGGAAAAAAGAGGAACTTCACGGACTGTGAACTGGAGACACTTCTGAGTGACGTAGAGAGGCACAGAAAAAGGTTTTGTTTGGCACGCTCAGCGCATAGCAAACCATCCACTTTTAAACAAGAAGTTGACCCAGCTGTTTTAACTAGGGATGGGGCCGATCCGATCCAGTATCGGTATCGGTATCCGATACCAGCATTATTTAAGTATCGGGTATCGGATCAAACCTGCCGATACTTTTCCGATCCAGCTTCAAAGAGCACTTGTGTTCAATCACAATCTGTGACTGCCCTTTTTAACATTGTGTGAGATAAACCCAATGAAGACACTCTTAAGCCTTACAATAGGGGGGTTCCCTATTGTAAGGCTTAAGAGTGTCTTCATTGGGTTTATCTCACACAATGTTAAAATGAATAGTTTGGGTGCAAAAGTTTCATTATACAGAGTCAAATACCTGAACAGTATCGGATCGGGGAAGTATCGGTATCGGTCGATACTGAGTTCATAAGTATCGGTATCGGATCGGAAGTGAGAAATGTGGATCGGTGCATCCCTAGTTTTAACATGCATTGATAGGTCAGTGGGTAGCGTGGTTGCCTTTTGTCCCAAAGGTCATGAGTTCGAATCCCGCATGGTACAATGTTTGTTTTTATTTATTCATTCCAGATTTAAAGAACACAAGAAAACTATTTAGAATGAACAACATGAAATGAAACAATACATGAAATGAAGGAAAAAGAGGATTTCTTGTGGGTTTTTTTTTAATGGTTTTCTTGTGTTCTTTAAATCTGGAATGAATTAAAAAAAAAAGAAAAACGTTGTTTTCATTTAAATATACCCTGCAACAGAGGAATGTCGTCTTGTCCCATCATGCATCACGTTCTTCAACTGCTAAAACAGCTAAAAATGAACAAAAAACAAGAATTTAAGCTGTGCAGAACTATTCAGTCTTTCTGTTTTTTATATTTTTTGCAGGTTGTATTCTGATTGCGTCCATGTGGATGTAATAATTGTTCATCATGTGTGTTTGGGTGGAAATAATCATTATTACCCCATCATGAACAGTTTCCAGAATCACCTGTAGGTGTCGCCAAAGGAACACAAACCACAGAAACGTGCGTACGCCTGCACTGGAGCTGCCGTGGCGGTGCGGACATATCCACGTTCAGTTCTGTTTTGATACATACGGAGTTTTGCGTGGATAGTGACGTACGCACGGTTTTTGTGTGTACGCACCGTTGATACATGAGGCCCATGGTCCTTGTTGAGCCTGGACTGTTTGTTGGCTGTGTGTTATTTTAGTTAAAAATTTATTTAGCTGGTTAGATAGGATTGAGACAGTTTACAACTTTTTTTCAAGATAGATCGAGTCAAAAATGACAGCAGGTCTCAAAACATGATCCGTCATTAAACCAGAGTTATTAAAGCACACTTAAAATAATGATGTGAATAAAATAATGATGTGAATAAAAGAAGAGAAAAATGCACATGAATCTAAAATTGTACTAAGATGTGAGTAAATATCTGTTAAAGTATTTACTAAACAAATCTGTTGGTAAATAATATAAATACATGTGTCTGTTATACATAAACAGTATAACATACACTGTGTATGTGTATACTGTATACACACTGTATATACAGTATACACAAACATACTGTACATACATACTGTATATACTGTACTGTATATGCATGATACACACACATTGTATTTAATATACATAATATTTGAACACTGCAACAATGTCAGACTAGAACTATCAGTTTATGATTTTAGGTCCCCGTTTACTCTCATGTGAATAAAGCAGTGGGATTCTGTCTGTACAGAAAATATTCCATAACACAAGTTCATCTTTTGGGTATTACTACATTTGTTCTATTGAATTATTTCTTTTTTCAGGAAGGCCTGCACACCAGTCAAACACAGACTGGTCTCCTACACTGAAGTTGACAGACACACTTACTCTGAGAAAGTCAGTAGCAGAGGAACAGCAGGAAATGACACAAGCAACTGGCACAATAATTCAAAAATATTAAAGTAAATCTAAGATAAAATTACTGAAATCAATATAAAATTGAACATATGTGTTTATGAATTATTAAAAATGTTAGGAGAAACTTTTTTTATTTTTTTCTACTTTGAGTAGCAAACTTGGAGTCTTATTTCAGACTTTGTGATGCAAAAATGGCAATGTTTACTAATCTTTTATTTTTTAAGGTACAGACGAGTGAAGGTCCGAGTTCCATCCAAAGAAAAGAGAAGACCTGGGTCCAGTCTTGGATTCCGGAGGGGTTGGCTGCTCCAGTCGGGTGGTTTGACATGACGAGGAATCTGTTCCAGTTTGTTTAAAATCAGAAACTGCGCTCGGCTCCATCATTCTTTGTTGAAGAGTGTTTTTGATCTGATATTTATTCTGTAGCCAATTCATTTTCATTAAAAGACATAAAACCAAATGTACTTGAAAAGCAGATTTATTTATAGAAAATTATATTTTCACTCATTTGTTGCTGTGGTGCATGAATGCACACAACTTCTGGACAAAGTGGAGCTTCAGCCATCTCCTGGGACTCTCAGTACCTTACACAGAAATACAACACAAAGGAGGAAAACAATTGAAATGCTGTTCTTGTTTCTGGGTTTAAAGCAACATTTAACCAATGGATTAAAAGGAGTTACCAAATTGTAACTTTTCACCACTAACTTTATTAACAACGGCAGATCATAGTGGAAAATAAATAATATCAGTGTCATTTACTGTAAAACGTTAAATACTATGACTGAGCAATAATTACAAATAATTTATTTTGTTAACACTAGTTTAAGTATGAAAGGCAGTCTTAGGCTAAATAAATAATGTAGTAATGTGAGAAATAGTGATCTTTTCTGTGGTACAAGTTACATCAGGTAAGCTGAAGTAGCAAAGATTAGCTTAGCTGCTGCAGCTAGGGACATTATGTGTATATTATTGTAATCACTTACTCTGCCAGTCACCAGAACTGTTATTAACATGAAGACTCACGCAGACTCTTCCACTGGTACATTTTCATCTTTAAATCACTTCTTGGTCTGCTGCCCTCATACATCTCCTCCTACATGTCTTTGCGTGAGTGCAGCTACAGTGTGCGCTCTCAGGACATGATTACCTGCAGTGTTCCGTCAGTGAGGACTGAACTTGGAAAAAGGGCCTTCTACTACTCTGCTCCTGCTTCATGGAATATCTTAGGAGCCAAGATGGTGTAGTGGCAGGGCTTTTGACTTGGAACCCGAAGGACGCGGGTTAGCGTCCCGGCCACTACCTTGGGGTGTCTATGAGTGCACATCTAATTCTCCAGCTCCCCTGGCGCTTTCTATGGCTGCTCACTGCACCACCTGGTAGGTGGTTGGGTTAAATGCAGAGACGAATTTCGTCTGTGTATGGGAAACATAGGCAGATGACAGGAAAAGACATTATTATTATTATTATCTTACAAAAAGATCTGAATCTCTCGACCTTGACTTCTCTAAATGGTTTTCAGAATCTGTTGGAATCCTGACAAAAACCAATGCAGAT
>JBBPBX010050732.1:0-17736 GCA_038048925.1 Garcialebias charrua
ATTTGTTAATAATAATAATAATAATAATAATAATAATAATAATAATAATAATAATAATAATGAATTCAATTTATAACGCACTTTTCATTAGTGAAAATCTCAAAGTGCTACACACATTGAATGCTACACACATTCATACACCGGTAGCGGCAGACTACCATGCAAGGTGCTTTCCAGTCCTACCGGGAGCAACTCGGGGTTAAGTGTCTTGCCCAAGGACACAACGACACATGGTGTGGGGAACCGGGATTCGAACCGCCAACCTTCCGATCGGGGGACGACTGCCATTACCACTACGCCACGGCCGCCCCATATTATTATTATTTCTAATATTTATTAATAATGGCCCTATTATAAGATTTGGTCTTAAATTTGGGAATTATTCTTTTGTTTTTAAGTTCAAGTTGGTTTATTGCCATTTCACCAGATGTGGTACATGAGGTGGAACGAAATTATGTACGCATAATCTATTACAGGTGGTCCCCGACTTACGACGGCCTCGACTTACGACGTTCCGACTTTACGAACGAGCTCCGTTAAAAAGCATTACATCGAGTTACGGCGTAGATGCGGCTTTACGGCAGAGCAATACGATACCTGAATCGTCATGGCGGCGGAAATTTACATGTTGGGAATGGGGAGAGTGGGAGAGGAGGTGGGGTGGTAGGAGGGGGGGTGGCTCCCCTGATCCAGCTTTGACCAGCAGAACCACTCAATAAGCCTGTCTACCACCTCTTCAATCAAAGTAAGGGCATTTACTGTACTTTTCTATGCTGTTTCTGTGCCGATTCTACCTTTTTAAAGTTCCTGGACTGTACACTAAGGCACTGTCTGTTTTTTACTGTTTTTTTTATTTTTATTATTGAATGTGCTGTGCAGAACAGTACTGTTGTACAGTAAATACTGTACAGGTATGCGTTTATAGATGAATGTGTGGTGTAATGTGTTAGCTAACCGTTTGTAAATAAAGTTCTGTGCATGTTTATGGACCAGTATGTACACTTGTTCAGTCTCATGTCGATAAACGGGTGTGCGGCGCAGCGTTAGCATAAATTTTCTGACTTACGGCGAAAATCCGGTTTTCCGACTTACGGCGATTTCGTGTTACGAACGATACGTAGGAACGGAACTCGTTCGTAAGTCTGGGACCACCTGTATTTTGTAACATGTACAACTATGCCTGCAAAGATTCCTAATCAGCCAAATTATAGGACAGGTGGAATTAAAGAACTTTGGTGGAATTTTTTTGTTTGTTTTTAAACGCAGGACACATACATACACCTCCACATATGCACAAAAACATATGACGCTTTAACAAGTTGTATACCCAGAATCCAGGATTATTGAACAGACATTTACACAAGAAAGTGGCTATTTCATTCTGCTTTATGCTTTTGGGGCACTTCCTCTTCCTTTCCGTGTCAGATCATGGCTCCTCACTCCAACAACATCTCATTTCCTGTAACAGTGAGTTATGGAGCAACTTTAGCACATCTGGGAGTTCACAGAGTTCAACGCCCAGCTGTTACTGGTGAAGGCAGCAGCATCGATCAGCTGACGTTCACCTCCTCTATTTGATTCATTTACTGATCAATCAGTTTGGACGCAGGCCGATGGGTGCTGGTGGGCGGAGGCAGAGATCAGCAGGCCGGGAAACAAGACACGTGGTGCTCCTCCATGGCGCCCCTTTGTTAAATAAACTAAGAAAAGTGCAGCAGCAGCAACAGGTCCCTGACGTGGCGGAGGAGAACCCCAGCCGGTGGTGGAGGAGCACACAGACCACCAGTACTCCCACTTCTGTCCTAAACTGTAAATCTAAAAGTGAAGCAGCTTCATTTAGTCACTTACCTCGGCTCTTCCTCCTCCTCCTCTGTGTTGAAGCGGCTCACTAGCTCGAAGAGAAGAACGTGCACATGTTCTGCCACGTCCAACTCGTCCAGAACCGGGTCAGAGCTGAGCAGGACGGGTCCAGACTACAGTCAAACCGTGGATGAGATGTGCACAAGCCTCTCAGGAGGTATAATTTTCAGCCTCCTCTTCTACTTTATTCCCCCCTTCGTTTTCTTTCTGCTGCTTCTGGCAACTCCGTCAGGGGGCGGGGCCAGGTTTGTTGGGAGGCGGAGCAAAACTAGTCAGGAGGCGGGGCAAAGGCTTCTTATCCAATTCAGTTTATTTATATTTTCATTCAACCTTTATTTAGTCAGGTTAATCTCATTGAGCCTCGAGGACTCATTTACAAGAGAGACCTGTCTACAGACTAAAGAATGATGACAACAGCAACAGTAGAGTTTCCAATCAACAATAGACAAACATAAGAGAGAAATACTGTACAGATTTTTTTTTTTTTTAACAAGTCAAAACAAAGATATCAAAGTAGCAAAACATTATAAGGCAGATGTAGAAAACTAAAAACAGGAACATGTCTGCATTGGTTTTTGCCAGGATTCCAACATTTAGAGAAGTCAAGGTCGAGATTCCATGAAGCGGCTATGGCCCTCGCCTTCCTGCACAGCTCCGCTCAATTCTCATTTCCCTTGTCTGAAGCGAAGTGAAGGACAAGGGTCTGGTTTTAACCAGGCTATGAAGCAGCAGGAGCGGAGTAAGAGAAGACCCTTTTGCCAAGTTCAGTTCTCACTGACGGAACACTGCAGGTAATCATGTCCTGAGAGCGCACGCTGTAGCTGCACTCACGCAAAGACATGTAGGAGGAGATGTATGAAGGCAGCAGACCAAGAAGTGATTTAAAGATGAAAATGTACCAGTGGAAGAGTCTGCGTGAGGTTAATGATGTCCAGTTAACCAGTGAATACAGGGTGCAGTGGTGGGTACGATAATCACAGCCAGTTATGAATCTTAGTGCACCATGATAGACAACATCCAACATCTGCAGGGTGCTTGTAGGAGCATTCATGTAGAGAATGTCACCGTAATCAATGGAGGGAAGGAAAGTCACAGATACAAGGCATTTCCTAACATTCAGTGTTAGACATGATCTGTTTCTGAAAAAGAAACCCAGTTTAACTTTCAGTTTCTTTACTAGGTTTTCCACGTGGAGCTTAAAAGAGAGATGTGAATCGACCAGTATACACAAATATACTGTACTGTATATAGGAATCAACAAACAAAATACAGTATAGCACAACAGAAGTCTTCTCAGGGCACTGTATAGAAACATTCAAATATATATAAAAGTTAATAACATTATTTATCTGAGGAGCAGACTGCTTTGAGTTTAACTTCATCGCTGACTCTCATCTTGAGCAAGCTCAAAGGCGAAAGTGGAAAGGAAAGGCTCGAGACAAGCGGCCGTCTGCTTTGACCGGCTGGGTTTGAAACGAACAGGAAGGAGGAACAGATATACAATGGCAGGTCGAGAATCACATGTTAAGATAGAAATATCAAATGAAAACTATTCAATTGTATCAATTCATTTTAAGAAATGAACATTTTTATTAATTTTTTTTTTTAATTAAGAAAAAATTCAAATGAGTAATGGCCTGATGAACAAATACTGTGATTCATCATGACGCATGATGATTCTGAATTTAAAATATACAATGTTGATGAAGAGATAGATCGTAATTTTTTTCCAACTAAAAATGACAGTAATTATTACAATGTAGAACAGTTTAATGATGTAAACATGACGGATGAAGATCTTTCTATAATTCACCTTAATTCCAGAAGTATTAATGCAAATACATCCCACATACTAGATAACCTAACAAAATTTATTTAATAAAACTTTCAAAATAATAGCACTATCCGAGATGTGGCTTAATGATGAAAATGTAAATAATATATATATTGAAGGATATGAATTACATCATATGAATAGAAAAAATAAAAGAGGTGGAGGAGTGGCTTTATTAATAAATAAGGAAATAAAATGAAAATTACTTACAGAAATGTCAATTGTAGTTGACAATATGATGGAAATGATAACAATAGAAATAATTAATAAATATGGTAAAAATATTGTAATAAGTTGTGTTTATAGATCACCATGTTCAAAAATAGAGATATTTACTGATAAAATGTTGGAGTTACTAGATAAGAGCAGAAACAAAAGAGTTTTTTTATGTGGTGACTTCAATATTGATTTGGCAAATAAAACAGAGTCTAATAACATTAGTACTGTATATTCATGGATTCAATGTATAGTTTAAATTTATATCCGCTAATTTTAAATCCAACTAGAATTACAACTGAAAGTGCTACAATAATTGATAACATATTCACAAACATAACAGATGGTGATGTGATAAGTGGTATTTTGATGACTGATCTCAGTGATCATTTACATGTACCAGTTTTCGCTATTTACAAATGTAATGATAGCATACTAAAAACAAATAAAAGACGGACTAAAATAATAAATACATCAAAAAAGCATTAGATAAACTTAAAGATGACTTGGACAAACAAAATTGGGAAGAAGTATACATTGATGATGTGAACGAATCTTGTGATAACTTTATGAGTATTCTGGGAGTTTTGTTTGAAAAAAATTGTGTGCAACAAAATTTTATTAAGAAAAAAACAGTTGACCATCCTTGGATGACCAATGGCTCAAGGAACGCATGTACAAAGAAGAATCTTTTTTAGTCATGTTTTTTGAAATCAAGAACCCCTGAAGCTGAAGAGAAATACAAAAGGTACAAAAATAAATTAGTAGGTATTATAAGAAAACAAAAGAGGGAATATTATAGTCAATTATTATATAAAAGTAGTGGTGATATGAGGATGACATGGTGAGTAATTAACAACGTTCTAAATAAACATAAGGGTAATACGGGACTGTCGCAACATTTTGTGGAAAATAATATGGAAATTTACGATGAGGAAATTGCTAATGGATTTAACAATTATTTTGTGAATGTTGGATCTAATCTTGCTACTTCAATTCCTAAAGTGGACAAAAATGTGAGTTATTTAATCAGTGGTTGTGTATGTTTCTAACTGGAACTACTAAAGAAGAAATAATGAAGGTAGTTGAAAAATCTGCTGATAAAAGGTCTAAAGATTGTGAAGATATGAATATGATGGTTGTGAAGGAGATAATGAGTCATGTTATTGATCCATTTGCATATATCTGTAATTTATCATTTTCAAAAGGTATATTTCCTGATAGAATGAAGATAGCAAGGGTGGTTCCACTTTTCAAAAATGGTGTTAAATGTTTATTTAATAATTATAGACCAATATCTTTGTTGCCTCAGTTTTCTAAAATACTTGAAAAATTGTTTGTGTCCAGACTGGACAAATTTCTTGATAAAAATGATAT
Source organism: Garcialebias charrua (assembly GCA_038048925.1). NCBI lineage: Eukaryota > Metazoa > Chordata > Actinopteri > Cyprinodontiformes > Rivulidae > Garcialebias > Garcialebias charrua. The sequence goes on from JBBPBX010050732.1 coordinate 5,288, forward strand.
CTTAAGTAATAGTCAGTATGGTTTTAGATCTAATAATTCAACATCATTAGCACTTATGGAGTTGATGGAACATGTTACTACTGCGGTAGATAATAAACAATATTGTATAAGTTTATTTGTGGATTTAAAAAAGGCTTTCGACACCATTGACCACACTATTTTACTAGAAAAATTGGAACAATACGGAATTAGAGGTCCAGCTCTACAATGGATATCAAGTTATTTGACAGGAAGAAAACAGTAGATTGATGATGTTAGATCTCATCTGTGCAATATTTCATATGGTGTTCCTCAAGGATCAGGACCTAAGTTGTTTATTTTATATGTAAATTATTTAATCAAGGTGTCTGATATCCTAAATTGTGTTTTGTTTGCTGATGACACCTTCTTTTGTTCGGGTGGAGACTTAAATCAGATGTTTGAATTAATGAAGAGTGAGTTTGCTAAAATACAAACTTGGTTTAAATTAAACAAGTTATCTTTGAATGTTGAAAAAACTAATTATATGATACAGTATTTACTGTAGTTTAAAAAAATGTCACTGTGGATTTTCCCTTCACAATTGATGGTGTTGAAATAAGCAGAGTGAATGAAGTAAGGTTCCTAGGAGTAGTTATTGATGATAAACTGTCATGGAAGCAGCATGTTAACTTTGTAAGAACTAAATTATCCAAGTCCATGGCAGTACTGTATAAAGTAAGGGACTTGCTGAATGTCAAAGCTTTATGTTTGCTGTACACTACAATTACAGTATTGTGCCCCAAACACCACCACATGTGTTGGTGTTTGGGGCACTGCTTGTAAAACTGTAACCCAGTCTATTTTCATTTTACAAAAAAGAGCTGTAAGACTTGTCTCAAGAAAACATTATTATCATCCTTCAAGTATTTTGTATTATCAAATGAAATTACTTAAGTTTTATGATTTGGTGGATTACAATATTCAATTAATTATGTTCAAGGCCCAGAATAACATACTACCACCACATATTCAAGCATATTTTATAAAAAGGAACAGTTGTTATAATTTGAAGGGAATGGATATTTTTGTAAAACCGAAGTTTCGAACCAGTTTGAGGGGTAGGTCTACTTCAATACAGGGAATAAGTTTATGAAATTTCATTCATTCATTCAACCTTTATTTAGTCAGGTAAATATTTACGAAAGCGACCTGCTAAAACTAAAGAACAATGAACAGCAGTGGTAGAATTTGTTTGGACTGTGTTATTAAAAAAGAGAAATCATTATTTTTATCAAAGAAAAAGATCAAAAATATTTTGTTGACAAGATATATACCGGTAAGTTAGTTAATATCTATTAACTATAATGGATAATTGTGATAATTTATATGTTTTTGTTGTATTATTTATGATTATTGCTTGAATTTGATTGTTTAAATAGATTTGTTAAGAAGGGGCAGAAATGATAAGATATCATTCTTCTTCTGCCTCCTTTAATTTTACATGTATTTTATTTATTTGTAACTGTAATTGTATTTGTGTGTTTTTTTAATTGAAATGAAATGAATAAACGTTTAAAACAAAAACAAACAAAACAAAAACAAATGAGGGCAATTTGTCCTCCAGTAGTCTAAGCCTGTGGCAGCATAACAAGCCAACTAGGATTTATCCAAATCAAAAATCTAAATTTATTATGAACAAAAAAAAACTTTGACATAAAAGCTGTTGAAAGCTGTGAAATACTCATTTTTTTATTTAATACAGTATACTGTATGTTTCTAACACAATTTGTGCATGAATAAATATTTTAGGTATATTGTAACTAAAACTCATCAGGGTTTTTGTAAAAACTGCATTAAAACCCCCCAGCAAATATTCCACACCTTTGCTTACAACTAAATTCAACAATCATTTAAGACTAATTATGGAAATATTCCCATTAGGATTTTAAATATCTTGTCACAGCGTATTTGCAGATGGTCTTAGCCCCAACTTTTACTTTAATGCTGGTTCTGTCATATCTCATCCTCACAGCTTTTACTTTCTACTCAGAAGAAGAGAAAATAAAGCTGGATTATTGCTGGGCAGGCCTAGTGGTTAGTACTGTTGTCGCACAGCAAGATGGTCCTGGGTTCAAGTCCCTGCTTGGCCCTGAGGTCTTTCTGTTTTTTTTATGTTACCCTGCTGTATGCATGTTTTTTTTTTCCAGGTACAGTACCCAGTTTTCCTCTCCCAGTCCAAAAACATACATGTTTAAATTGCCTTCAGACCTCCCATGAAACAGTGATAGATGATCTCATTATTTTTCTGGTTAAATACTAACTAACTAACTAACTAACTAACTAACTAACTAACTAACTAACTAACTAACTAACTAACTAAATAAATAAATAAATAAATGAATAAAAGGAGGTACTCATTCATTCAACCTTTATTTATAAGGTGTTAAATTTATTTATTTATTTATAAGGTGTTTTATTTTTTTATTTATAAGGTGTAAATAAGGTGTATAAGGTGTATATTTATTTATAAGGTGTAAACAGGGCCTAGGCAGGTTAATCCCATTGAGCCTCGAGGACTCATTTACAAGAGAGACCTGGCTACAAACAAAGAATACACTAGAATGGTAAGCAGAACTTTGTTGGAAATTCATTCATGGAAGTCCTTTTCATTTGAATGATTTTGACACCTACTTCTGCAAATTCTCTTTGCAGTATTTACCTGCTCGTTGCTAAAACAACAGTTGATTGTTACCAGAAACCTTGAATTACCATACTTTTTTTTTTTTCATTTGCAAAAGCCTTCATTTGGTGTGGTTCAAGCAAACCTGTGCTGCACAGGAAAGGTTCATTTGAGTTCAATGATCAATTATTAATAGCACCTCTCACCTATCATGCTTCAGTAAGCAGTTTGAAAGATTCAGACTTTTTAGAAGTTTTTGTCAAGCAAAATGCAGCTTGTTATATTTATTTACTTCAACCCAGGATCTCTGTGAGATGCAAATAATTTGAACAGATGAGGCAGCAAAACTGTTTTTATTTTTTTTAATGGGAAGCCTTGGTGAGGGATGGGGAGTCTGATGTATTTGGGATTGTTGCTTGTGACACAACTTCCCGGTACTAATTTATTCAAAATTCAAGGCACATGTGGGAGCTACTGATGACCCCAAACACTCTGAGTCTGGCAAGTGTGCTTTGATTGCAGCATCAAGAGAGGCCTCACCTTTACAATCAAATGATGACACAATTTAGCACAAGCTCTGCAAAAGAGTAGAAAAAACAGCCAACAAATGCTTAAATACAGATTTGCACCTGAAAAATTATTTACAATGCAAACAGGTTAGTAATAAAAAAATGACCACAGACAGTTGACGTCTGAATTCTGTTATATCACAGATAATTCACACGACTCACTATTCACATCACACTCCTTTTCTTTTATCTCTTTTTTTTTAGACACATCACACTCCTTTTCTTTTATCTCTTTTTTTTTTTAGACACAACAATTTGTTAAAGGGGACCACACATGCAAAATTCACTTTTTAATGTTTTTTTTACTCAACTTTGGGTATTTACTTCATAAAAAAACAGTCCTAAGGCCAAAGAAATGCACCCAGTGGTTTATTTACTCTAAGTAGATTTATTTGTCTGTGATAAAAACGGTTCGTTTCTCACTTCCTGCGGTTTGTGATGTCACAAACCGCAGCCACAACCCACCCCAACATGAGTCCAGCAGCTGAGCGCGCCGCAATTTGCTGCTCCTTTTAGCATTAGACCACCCGAATCTGATGCTAATGTTAGCTTGTTCCTCTTCCGGTGTTCGCCAGCTCCGCTCGTTGCACGCAAGATTTTGGGAGTTATCGCTGTTCCAGTCAAGACAACACAAAGTTCACCAAGTGTCTCCCGTAAATTAATCCGTAAGGAGAAGGTCCTCGCTGCTGCGAGGCTGCTGCGAGGCAGCAGCGAGGCTGTACAGTTGAAGCTCCGCTCCATCGCGCCAGAAGAGGGTCCCGTTGCCGCCGGTCCCTACGCCGGGGGTCTGCTCGTTTAATTTTTGCCGGCTGCGCGTTGGGAGCGATCGCAAATACACTAAAAATTGAACTAAAACATAAAAATAACAATTATACTTTATTTATAAAGCCATTTAAAAAAAACCACAGCTGCAACAAAGTGCTGTACACATGAAATTAAGAACATATAAACAAAAGATGAGATGAAATCATGAAAAACAACAGTCATGTGTTTAATACAGAAGTGGGTTGAGCCTAACCAGGGATTGCTAGGTGAGGGGCTGGACGGGTTTCGGTAAGTTATCTTAAGTTATTATCTTAAAGTCTTAAAGTCTTATCTTAAAGTTTGATAAACAGATCAGTTCTGTTGTCAAGACCAGCTTCTTTCAACTCCGACTGCTCTCCAAAGTCAAGTCATTTCTCAGCCGTGCTGATCTGGAGAAGGCCATCCATGCCTTTGTGACCTCCAGACTTGATTATTGTAATGCTTTGTATGTTGGTATTAATCAATCCTCCATCTCCAGATTACAGCTTGTACAGAACTCTGCCGCGCGCCTTTTGACCAACACACGAAAATATGAACACATCACTCCTGTCCTGTCCTCTTTACACTGGCTCCCGGTTCAGTTCAGGATACAGTTCAAGCTGCTCCTGTTTGTTTTCAAAGCTCTGAATGGACTTGCACCTCTGTACATTGTTGTGTTCAGAAAACACAGTGTTTAGTGTGTTTGTTGGGTCTGTAATGGTGTGCTCTGTTTGTTACGACATGTTACTGTGCCTTTAAGAGATGCTTTACGGCATGGGTAAATGTGTGTGTGTGGGGGGTTTTGAGTTCAGTAAAGTTTGGTGCACGAAGCGACACGGTGTGGTTATTGAGTTCCCGCGGACACTACATTTTGGCAGACGAGGATGTCCGGACTCGCGTTACCACCACCGCCACCTTTCCTGCCTGTCCCCGGCGACCCAGCTGTCCCGTGGGACAGATGGCGAGCTGCGTTCGAGGACTACTTGCTGGCTTTGGGACACACTGAACTGGTGGAAGCGAGGAAGTGCGCGCTCCTCCGCCATTGTCTGGGCCAGGAGGGTCAGAGAATCCTCGCCACGCTTCACGTTAGCGGACAATAAATACTCCACGGCCACAGCTGCACTGAGGACTCATTTCAGCTCCGGGCGGAGCCGGCGGATGAACCGCTTCGAGTTTCGTCAGAGGAAGCAGCGACCGGGTGAGTCTGTAGCCAACTACGTGTCAGCACTACGAGAGTTGGCTAGACTCTGTGAGTTTGGGGCGATAGAAGAGGGACTCATAGTTGATCAGCTGATAGAAAAGACGTCGTGTGACCAACTGAGGGAGAGACTTTGCAGACCCCCTCACTGGCTGCAGGGGATTGGTTTGATGCCACGCACCGAGTGCAGACCCCTTCACTGGCTGCAGGGGATTGGGTCAGGATCAAACGGCGTCATCGGAGAAATAAACTGAAATCATTCTGGTCAGAGCCACTGCGGGTGGTTAAGCAATTGGGGCCGGCCACATACAGACTGGAAAATGGGGGTCGTTGGCACGCAAACCGTCTGCACAGGGTCATCGCCCCACCAGCACTGCCCCACCAGCACCTGCTCCACCAGCATCTGTTTCACCGCTGACCCCAGCAACGGCGCTGGGTTGGCAGCCTAGGCCAATGACTTTTCGGGTGGGGGATACTCCACCAGCTTTGCCCGACTCCACTCAGCAGCCAGCATGGCCCCAGAGTATGAGGGCCCCGCCTGTCTGGCTTGGGGACTATGTGACAGGGTGATTGTGTTACTGAAGATCTGTTAATCTGTGTTTTATTGAGTCCAGATTAATCTGTTATTCTTTGCAAAGTGTTATGTTTTCAAGGGGGGTGAAGGGGGGAAAATGTTGTGTTCAGAAAACACAGTGTTTAGTGTGTTTGTTGGGTCTGTAATGGTGTGCTCTGTTTGTTACGACATGTTACTGTGCCTTTAAGAGATGCTTTACGGCATGGGTAAATGTGTGTGTGTGGGGGGTTTTGAGTTCAGTAAAGTTTGGTGCACGAAGCGACACGGTGTGGTTATTGAGTTCCCGCGGACACTACATACATCTCAGAACTTTTGAAAGCCCATCAGCCCAGCAGAGCTTTACGATCTGCCAGTCAACACCTGCTGGAGGTCCCTCACTCAAGGTACAAGCAATGGGGAGACCGGTCATTTTCTGTTGCCGGCCCTAAAGCCTGGAACAGTCTCCCCCTTGAGCTGCGTGCCACCTCTGATCTGACTCTGTTCAAAACCAGACTGAAGACACACTTGTTCAAAAAAGCTTTCAGTGTGTAACTTTTATTATTTTTGGTATTTTAGTATGTAGCATTTTTTATTTCCATTGCCTTTTTATTTCCTCTAGTTCAAATAAGCTTCCAGTGTGCAACTGTTATTACTTTTGGGATTTTAATATGTAACATTTTTTATCTACATTGCCTTTTTATTTCCTCTTGTTCAAAAAGTTTTAGTTTGTAGAATTTTTTTATTTCCATTGCCTTCTTTTATTGCTGTTGTTTCTTATTCTATTTTCATTGATTTATTGTTCCAGTTTTTTTCATCCTTTTATCCTGTTAAGCACCTTGGTCAATGCAAGGCATTGTTGGAAGGTGCTATACAAATAAAGTTTATTATTATTATTATTATTATTATTAAGCTAGCACTAACAGTAAGTCAAATGAGTAATAAAAAAAGAGCTAATTTTAAAACAACAACACATTACAGATACTGGCTGTTACAGAGGGCGTAAACAGATCGTTGAAGGGCGTGGACTTCAGAACTCAGTATCAGAAACCGGTCGTTCAAAACGAAAGTTAAAAATGGCAGAATTAAAAAGGGTATAATTAATTATCTAAGAATTATTTTGTGTATTAAAATGAATTAATATTGTCAAGATAGCACACAGACATAACATAAAAAATTTAAAGACCTATATGTGGTCCCCTTTAATGTTTCCTCACTTCTTGTTTAAACAGCTTCCATCTGTACCAAAAGAAATTATTAACCAACATTCACATTGTTGCTTACTTTGTCATTTATTGTCTTCTCTTACAATTATTTATTAACATATTTCCTGTGTCGTTACTTATATTAATATTCATCACGACATGTGCATTAAGAAACTGATCAGACAAAAATCACATACTTCCATTGATTTTGTCAACATATCTGGCATTCATTCATTTTTGCAGAGAAAAACTGTTGTTTATAGAAAACAACTGCCAGAATTGATCAAATATAATAAAACTAAGTTTAGGCTGTGCTTTAAACACCACCTCTTTGATGTCATCACTTTAAGTTATTGTAATTACTGGCTCTACTTAAACTATTTATTATCTCATCAATTCGGTCAGAACAAAGTGATCTGATTTTTGTTTAGTTTTGGTATTTATTGTTTAGTTTTAGCTATTATTAGTCATCTCCTAACATAAATTAAACTCTAACCTCAATTTTGCTCTCACTGCTTACTTCTGGTTCTTAGTGTTTCTAAAAGCAGAATGGGAGGTGGTCACTCATCAGGTTCCTCTTTTGTGGAACCAACTTGCAGTTTCAGTTTGTGACGTTCACTTGGGTCTACTTTTGCTTAACACCTTCGTTACTGTCATTAGGGTTAGCTTGAGTTTCCTTAGTAATCCCTTTAATCAGGGAAAGTTGAGGAAAATCCACCGCAGGACGGCTGCTGGCCCTGACTGGATATTCCCGAGGCTTCAGCGGGTCTGTGCTGGTGGGGAACTTTTCCAGCAGGTCTAAAACCTGTGGCTGCATTTGAAGAAGGTTCCCACCCTCTGGAAAACTTCATACACCATTCCCGAACCCAGAAATGCACATCTAATTGAACTTTAAAGCTACACTATGTAACTTTGTAGTGCAGTCTGTAACTTTTCTAACAATATATTTTTAACATATTTCTTCACTCTGTCACTATCTACTGACAGACTGATGTTAGACAAAGTAATCTCTGAAAAAAACTATAGTCCCCTTGCTTCTCTATCAGCATTTATAAAAACACTAAAAACACAGAGTGACCCGCCGTTAACCAGCCAATAAAAACAGAGTTTGTAACCAGCCAATAAAAACAGAGCTTGAATTTGAATCAGCCAATAAAAACAGAGCTTGAATTTGAATCAGCCAATAAAAACAGAGCTTGAATTTGAATTTCAGCAGAGCAAGGGGGGCAGAGCCATATATGGCTCTGAGGGGGAGGGATCAGAATGCTTTGCCTGTTGAAAATATTTCTAAGTTCTGTGCTCTACAGAAAGTTACACATCCATCCATCCATCCATCCATTTTCTTCCGCTTATCCGGGGTCGGGTCGCGGGGGTAGCAGCCTAAGTAGGGAGGCCCAGACTTCCCTCTCCCCAGCCACTTGGAGCAGCTCCTCTGGGGGAATCCCAAGGCGTTCCCAGGCCAGCCGAGAAACATAGTCCCTCCAGCGTGTCCTGGGTCTTCCTCTGGGTCTCCTCCCGGTGGGACATGCCCGGAACACCTCACCAGGGAGGCGTCCAGGAGGCATCCTAACCAGATGCCCGAGCCACCTCAACTGGCTCCTCTCGATGTGGAGAAGCAGCGGCTCTACTCCGAGTCCCTCCCGGATGACTGAGCTTCTCACCCTATCTCTAAGGGAGAGTCCAGACACCCTGCGGAGAAAACTCATTTCAGCCGCTTGTATCCGAGATCTCGTTCTTTCGGTCATAACCCAGAGCTCATGACCATAGATGAGGGTGGGAACGTAGATCGATCGGTAAATTGAGAGCTTTGCCTTTTGACTCAGCTCTCTCTTCACCACGACAGACCGGTACAGCGCCCGCTTCACTGCGGACGCTGCACCTATCCGCCTATCGATCTCACGCTCCAGTTTTCCCTCATTCGTGAACAAGATCCCGAGATACTTAAACTCCTCCACTTGGGGCAGGACCTCCTCCCCGACCCGGAGAGGGCATGCTACCCTTTTCCGGCTCAAGACCATGGCCTCGGATTTGGAGGAACTGATCCTCATCCCGGCCGCATCACATTCAGCTGCAAACCGCTCCAGCGAAAGCTGTAGATCACGATCTGATGAAGCCAATAGGACCACATCATCTGCAAAAAACAGAGAAGCGATTCTAAGGCCACCAAAACGGATCCTCTCAACACCTTGGCTGCGCCTAGAAATTCTGTCCATAAAAGTTATGAACAGAATCGGTGACAAAGGGCAACCTTGGCGGAGTCCAACTCTCACCGGAAACGAGCCTGACTTACTGCCGGCAATGCGGACCAAGCTCTGACACCGGTCGTACAGGGACCTAACAGCCCATATCAAAGGGCCTGGTACCCCATACTCCCGGAGTACCCCCCACAGAACCCCCCGAGGGACGCGGTCGAATGCCTTCTCCAAGTCCACAAAGCACATGTAAACTGGTTGGGCAAACTCCCACGCACCCTCCAGGACCCTGCTGAGGGTGTAGAGCTGGTCTAGTGTTCCACGACCAGGACGAAAACCACACTGCTCCTCCTGAATCCGAGGTTCGACTATCCGACGGACCCTCCTCTCCAGAACCCCTGAATAGACCTTACCAGGGAGGCTTAAGAGTGTGATCCCCCTATAGTTGGAACACACCCTACGGTCCCCCTTTTTGAATAGGGGAACCACCACCCCAGTCTGCCAATCCAAGGGAACTGCCCCCGATGTCCACGCGATATTGCAGAGTCGCGTAAGCCAACACAACCCCACAACATCCAGAGCCCTAAGGAACTCAGGACGAATCTCATCCACCCCCGGAGCCCTGCCACCGCGGAGCTTTTTAACCACCTCGGTGACCTCAGCACCAGAGAGCTGGTGGGTGGTGTCCTTACCTTCCAGTCGATGAAATTTCTGGAGCAGTTGGCGCTGCTCTCTTAGACCCCCCCAGGTGCAGCATGCCCACAATCCCATCCAGTTAGCATACAGACAGAGTTTGGGGGTTGTCTCACCATACACTCACATACCTAGACAAAGGGGGCTGCTCTGTGAGAATCATGTTTATGTCATGTTTCTCACGTGCTTTTAATACCATTCAGTCCATCCTACTCCATAAACATTAACCAGCATGACCGTTGACCCACCCACATTGTGTGGCTGGGATCACTGAGACCTGATTTGCAGACTACAGTTTGCCAGGATGGTGGGGAAGTGTTTCCACCACAGGTATGGGGCACCACATGTAAATGTACCCTCCCCCCCCCTCCTTTTCACCCCATATACAGAGTTCTTTTACACACTATGTCACATGCACAGAAACACTTGGCTGAGGAGGATCTGGTGATGAACTTCGTTGGGTGGTGTCACAGGAATCAATTACAGCAAGAAAAGAAAGAAAGAGCAAAGAGATGGGACTGGATGTCAGGGGAATCAAGATAGATAGATAGTTTTATTTGTCCCCGTAGGGAAATTAGTTTGCAACATTGTCAGCAGGTATTTACATAAAGGACATACATATACAAACATGACATTAACATCCATCATTACAGCAAAGACGTTTAAGCTCAGTAATTCATGATATGTTTGTATTATTTAATGATTTAATTGCTTGTGGTATGAAAGAAAATTTTGTTCTGTTTCTTGAGAATAAAGGAAGGCCGTACCTTCGCCTGAAGGAAGCAACTCAAATGAGGACCTTAGGGGATGTGTGTTGTCTGCTATAATCTTGTTTGCCTTCCTCATAACTCTGTCCATGTATATCTTTTCCATACTTGGCAGAGTGGTCCCTAACAGTTTGCTGGCTGAGGTTACTATACCTGTACTTCTCAAGGATTTCTTCTGAGTCTCTGTAGCATTGCCAAACCAACAGATGTTACAAAACGTTAAAATAGTAAAGGTCACGGATGTTATCACTCACTAAAGTTAAATTAATGTGCATGTGCGTGAGGTCAAGAGAGTCTCACTGGACTTCTGGTGACATCCCGTACCCTCCACAGCCAGGCAGCATTGAGGTTATGAAGGTAGAGCTTGTGAGATGGGCCTGGGTCTGCAGTTGGAAAATAAACTGGACTAGTCATTGAAAAGGGCTGAGCAGGATGAATTTCCTGAGGAGGCAGTTGTCTTAAATTCTGTAGCAAACTGATGCAGATGTTTTACCAGTCAATGGTTGTGTTCTTTTTAATGCCATGCTTTGTTGGGGTGGTAGCACCAGGATGAGGGACAATAAACACCTTGACAGGATCACAAAGTGAGCGAGCTCAGTGTGCACGCAGCTGGACTCTGAAGACAGTGGTGGAACAGAGAAGATCCAGACTGACGGCTATAATGTGTAGTGGCAGGGAGAACGACTTGGGACCCGAAGGACCCAGGTTCGAACCCCAGTCACGGCATAACTTGTGGTGTGTTTGAGCGGCACATCTCATCCCAATTGCTCCCCGGCGTGCTTTCTATAGCTGCCCACTGCCCCACCTGGTGGTGATTGGGTTAAATGCATGTCAAATTTTGTCTTGTATGGAAACATACACAGATGACAAAAATGTGACATTATTATTATTATTATTATTATTATAACTGACGATTGCAGTTCCCCTTGCCGCACTGCCTGAACGCAGCAGAGGAGCACATGCAGGCTGCTGTCACCGACCTGATCTAAAAGATTTAAGAAAGCATTTGTTGCTTGAGCCATCAGGTCGCACAATTATTGAGAGTGTCAGGGCAGGAGGAAGAGGGATGATGTGGGCAACTGAGAGCAAGTTTGATTTACTAGTGCTATTTATTGATTGGGTTTTTTGGTTTTAGTATTTCAATGGTATTTTAAGGTATTTTATAGCTCTTTTTTATATTGTCCCATATTTTATGTCTGTGAGTTTTTGCGTTTTACTGTATCAATGCATTTTTTTTTTAATGTTGTGCTCTGAATTTTCTCTGGGATTGTATCCAGACTGCTGCAGGATTCACATTTCCTCACTCTATGTTTTTATTATTTTAATTCTCTATATTACATGCAATGTTTGCGGTCATTAAAGTTACTCAATGTCATGAAGATCAGTCAAAAAACATCATAAAATAATAAACTAAATCCACACATTTATTTTTCTCGTGTAGATGGTTAATGTTTCGTTGAATTTAGGATTTGTAAGCAAAATTTGTGAACAGCCAGCATGCTCTTTCAACCTTTATTTACAGTATACATGTTGGTCCCAGTGAGCCCCGGGGACTCATTTACAAGAGAGACCTGAATTTTAACAAAGAGTGATGACAACAGTGGACAACACTGACAACACAGTCATAAAGGATGCGTACAAATTTATTATTATTATTATTATTATTTTTATTATTTTTTATAAAATGGTAATTAAAAGGAAGTAACTCAGAATTAAACGGATCGCTTTTGGACTGAATAATTGGATTTATTATTTGGAGCCAAAAATGTGTAATGCCCTGAAATTACTTAATCCCTCTATTACTCAAGAGATTAAAGTTCATGCTCAATCATCCAGGTACCAAATCCAGTA
>JBBPBX010050733.1:0-24859 GCA_038048925.1 Garcialebias charrua
TTTACCTCTCGTCATACTTGCAGAGTTTGTGATCTAGTGGTAGCAGGTCTTTTGTTTATTCACTGAACCACATGGCCTTTCCACGAGGCTCACAGGCCTAAAGATGATTGGTGTGGCCCAGCAGTGCAGCACCCAGATCAGCAGTTATTAGATCAGAACTCACGGTTTCAGCAGCCTGCAGCATTCAGATCCACCATCCGAAGAGGTCCGCTCACTAGATCAGACGCAGTCCAGCCAGCACCGCACTCAGCTCCGGTGGCTCAAGGCCCAGTTCAGACCCCCACCAGAACCGATGCAGCCCAGTTAGCACAGTACGTTCCAGGCCCAGCTCCGACCCCCTCCAGAACCGATGCAGCCCAGTTAGCACAGCACGTTCCAGGCCCAGCTCCGACCCCCACCAGAACCGATGTAGCCCAGTTTGCACAGCACGCAGGTCCAGCTCCGACGCCCGCCCAGCCCCAGGCGACGGTCACCCGGTTCTCCCACGGCGATCCGTCCAGCTCGAAACTCAAAACTGTCCTCTCTAACTGCATCCACATATCTCCTCTGTGTCTTTTTCCTGGCAGCTGCATTTCTAACATCCTTCTACCAATATACCCACTGTCCCTCCTCTCCCAGTTGTTCAACATGTGCTGTACCTCTGATGATCTCATTCCTGATCTTATCCATCCTTGTCACTCCTAAGGAGAACCTCAAAATCTTCATTTCTGCCACTTCCAGTTCTTTCTCCTGTCTTTTTGTCAATGACTGTCTCCAGACCATATAACATAGCTGGTCTCACCACTGTCTTGTAAACTTTTCCTTTGACCTTTGCTGACACCTTTTGTCACAAATCACTCCTGAAACTTTTCTCCATCCACTCCATCCTGCCTGGACTCACGTTTTCCCTTCTTTACCTCAGATCTCTCAGATCTGATACACCCATATGTCCCTCCACGTGCTTTGAGGTCAGAGGATCAGGTGCTCTTGATAGTTCCAGAAACTCGCCTTAAGCGCAGGGGTGACAGGGCGTTCTCTGTAGCAGGCCCAAGACTCTGGAACGAGTTACCGCTGCTCATCAAACAGGCCCCCTCCCTCTCGGTTTTCAAATCCCGGTTAAAAACTCACTACTACTCCATTGCTTTCAATGCCAGCTGATTTGTACTGGATCGTTTGATTTATGATCTGCAATGTTTTTATGTTTTTCGTGTTGTACTTCATTGTATGTGTTGCCTGTTGCGTGTTTGTTTGTCCAGCACTTTGGTGTGGACTTGTTCCTGTTTAAAGTGCTTTATAAATAAAATGGTATGGTATGGTATGGTTTACCACATTTCCCATTTTCCTGGACAGTGGACCCCAAGTACTTGAAGTCCTGCACCTTTGTGACCTCTGCTCCTTGTAGCCTCACTGTTCCACTGGCCTCCCTCTCATTCACACACATGTACTCTGTCTTACTACGGCTGACTTTCATTCCTCTTCTTTCAAGTGCATACCTCCACCTCTCCAAGTTCTCTTCCACCTGTTCCCTGTTCTCACCACAGATCACAATGTCATCTGCAAACATCATAGTCCATGGGGATTCCTGCCTGACCTCATCTGTTAGTCGGTCCATCACCAGAGCAAACAAGAAGGGGCTCAGAGCCGATCCTTGATGCAATCCCACCTCCACCTTGAAGCTATCTGTCACTCCTACAGCACATCTCACCACTGTCCTGCTGTCCTCATACATGTCCTGTACCAGTCTAACATACTTTTCTGCCACTCCAGATTTCCTCATGCAATACCACACCTCCTCTCTTGGCACCCTGTCATATGCTTTTTCTAAATCCACAAACACACAATGGAGTTCTTTCTGACCCTCTCTGTACTTCTCTATCAACATCCTCAAAGCAAAGATGGCATCTGTGGTGCTCTTTCTTGGCATGAAACCATACTGCTGCTCACAGATAGTCACCTCTTGTCTAAGTCTTGCTTCCACAACATATATATTATATACAAGCCCAAAACCAGAAAAGTTGGCACGTTGTGGAAATCGCAAATAAAAACAGAATACAATGACTTGCAAATCTTTTTCAACCTATATTCAATTGAACACACTGCAAAGACCACATACTTAACGTTCGAACTGGTAAACTTTGTTATTTTTTGCAATTATTAGCTCATTTGGAATTTGATGCCTGCAACATGTTTCAAAAAAGCTGGCACAAGTGACAAAGAAGACAGAGAAATTTGAGGAATGCTCATCAAACACTTATTTGGAATATCCCACAGGTGAACATGCAAATTGGGAACAGGTGGGTGCCATGATTGGGTATAAAAGCAGCTTCCTTGACATGCTCAGTCATCCACATAGAAGGATGGGGCGAGGGTCACCACTCTGTGAACAAATGCGTGGGCAAATTGTCGAACAGTTCAAGAACAACTTTTCTCAACGAGCTATTGCAAGGAATTTAGGAATTTCACCATCTACGGTCCGTAATATCATCAAAAGGTTCAGAGAATCTGGAGAAATCACTACACGTAAGGGGCAAGGCCGAAAACCAACATTGAATGCCCGTGACCTTCGATCCCTCAGGCGGTACTGCATCAAAAACCGACATCAGTGTGTAAAAGATATCACCACATGGGCTCAGGAATACTTCAGAAAACCACTGTCAGTAACTACAGTTCGTCGCTACATCTGTAAGTGCAAGTTAAAGCTCTACTATGCAAAGCAAAAGCCATTCATCAACAAGATCCAGAAACGCCGCCGGCTTTGCTGGGCCCGAGCTCATCTGAGATGGACTGATGCAAAGTGGAAAAGTGTTCTGTGGTCTGATGAGTCCACATTTCAAATTGTCTTTGGAAACTGTGGACGTCGTGTCTTACGGACCAAAGAGGAAAAGAACCATCAGGACTGTTATAGGCGCAAAGTTCAAAAGCCAGCATCTGTGATGGTATGGGGGTGCATTAGTGCCCAAGGCATGGGTAACTTACACATCTGTGAAGGCACCATTAATGCTGAAAGGTACATACAGGTTTTGGAGCAACATATGCTGCCATCCAAGCGACGTCTTTTTCATGGACGCCCCAGCTTATTTCAGCAAGACAATGCCAAGCCACATTCTGCACGTGTTACAACAGCGTGGCTTCGTAGCAAAAGAGTGCGGGTCCTCCCCTGGCCTGCCTGCAGTCCAGACCTGTCCCCCATTGAAAATGTGTGGCGCATTATGAAACGTAAAATACGACAACGGAGACCCCGGACTGTTGAACAACTTAAGCTGTACATCAAGCAAGAATGGGGAAGAATTCCACCTGAAAAGCTTCAAAAATTGGTCTCCTCAGTTCCCAAACGTTTACTGAGTGTTGTTAAAAGGAAAGGCGATGTAACACAGTGGTAAATATGTCCCTGTGCCAACTTTTTTGCAATGTGTTGCTGCCATTGAATTCTAAGTTAATGGTTATTTGCAAAACAAAATAAAGTTTCTCCGTTCGAACATTAAATATATTGTCTTTGCATTCTATTCAGTTGAATATGGGTTGAAAAAGATTTGCAAGTCATTGTATTCTGTTTTTATTTGCGATTTGCACAACGTGCCAACTTTTCTGGTTTTGGGCTTGTATATATATATATATATATATATATATATATATATATATATATATATATATATATATATATATATATATATATATATATATATATATATATATATATTATATATATATATATATATATATATATATATATATATATATATATATATATATATATATATATATATATATATATTTATATATAGCCGGCAGCGTTATCAATATTTGCACTACACTGCCAACTGAAAAGTAACAAAAATGATCCTAAAAGGATGAAATTACAAAAATCAAAGGATTTATTTAATACTTTACGTACATATATTCTATTCGGCCACGAAATTAACAAAAAATAGAATGATCTTTTAATCCCTAAAACCACGTTTAAATCTCAAATACACGGGTGTGTCGCCACCGCATTTATACATAAAAGTAACCCAAATACATGAAACTAACGACTCGCCGTCGAATGGTCGACACAAAACACACAATAAAATCATCCGGCCACGTTAATTTGGCTTGAAACAGCGGGGTTCTCTACGGATTTATCCATTAGTAACCCAGCACTACCAACAGGCAGACACAGAGTTAGCGTCTATAGGTAGTCAACAGATTTAATGAAAAATAACTAAAATACATGAAACTAACGACTCGCCATCGCATGGTCGACACAAAACACACAATAAAATCATCCGGCCATGTTAATTTGGCTTGAAACAGCGGGGTTCTCTACAGATTTATCCATTAGTAACCCAGCATTACCAATAGGCAGACACAGAGTTAGCGTCTATAGGTAGTCAACAGATTTAATGAAAAGTAACTAAAATACATAAAAATAACAACTCACCGTCAAATGGTCGACACAAAACACTCAATAAAATCCTCCGGCCGCGTTAATTTGGCTTGAAACAGCGGGGTTCTCTACGGATTTATCCAAGTACCCAGCACAAACAGTAGCCACAGAACTAGCCCCCGAGTTCACCTCTGAGTGACCCGGAAGATGTCAAGATGGAATAGTCCATTTTTAGTAGGGGGATAAAGAAATCGACCGTTTTTTTTATTGCGTATTTAATGATCGTTTTCATCGTAACTATAATTATTTTTATGTTAAATGTACATTAACAAGCAGGATCAATGTTAGTGATGTAGGTGACTGCACGGGGCGAGGCGGGGCCGGGGCCACTGCTGAAATGGGACCCCCAGGCATTTACCTACATGGTAGATCCGAGTCTGTTCTCAGCTCTGCCCCCCTCCCCCTCACACCCTTCCTCCTCTCTGCTGTTTACGGTGGGGAAAAAGGTAAAACAAGCAGCATAAGAGCTTGTAAATAAGTTTATTGGTTTTTACTGATAGATAATTAGTTATTAGCGGTACTGCATTTTAAATAAAAATAGCACAAATCCGCTTATGAATTATAAAAGTTAGTCAATTCACAAAAACGCTGACAAAAAGTTTAGGTCCACTGTAAGCGGATTAGCGCTTTAGCGCTACCTAGCAATCATATGCCCACCATTGGTCAAGATGTTTCATTAAACTGTTTCTTGAAGTGGAGGGTTTGTGCAGTCTTACTTCAAAGGCCCAGAATTTCTTGGAGGGATGGGCCCGTTCTTCTTGGAAAAGCCATAAGGTCTTTGATGAATGAATGCATATCACCCATCCTACTTCAAGCCTGGCAGTTCTTCTAATAAAAGTGAAGTTGGCGTGCAAAAAGGGCTAGCTCAGAAAGGAGCAGAGTGACCTTGTGGAGAAATCCTCCTAAAGCTACAGTGAAGATGAAAACATGTTTTGTTCGATGAGAGTGAAGTCAGACTTCTTTACAAAGACACATACACCCAACACATTCACACACACACACCTCAAAGTATAAGATGAGGCCAATCAGACAGAAACGTTGAAGTCTACCGTGAGGCTATGGCCCAGCCGTCCGGCCTGCGTTTATGGTGATTCTCATCTGAGTTGAAAGCGGCTTCCCAACTCGTGTCACGGTGAGAAATTCTTGTAACATCAATGCCTTGTTATGTGTACTGTTCGTTGTAGCGGGGTTTAATAAATGATACAATGATCCTAGCAGATAACAGTTTGTGTGTTGCTTGTACAGTATGTTTATTGTATATCTGAGGTGATTTGTACAACTATATGTGTTTTTCCTTTTTTCTGTCACAGTTTTCTTTAATAAATGACATCATTATTGTTAAAGGAATCTGTGTTTGTTTTCTTCCAAACCAGTGAGTGTGCCTACCTTTCAAGAATCTGAAAAGATGATAAAACATTAACCATTTGTGTTGATCTGAAATATCATAGAACAGAAGTCCTTATGGGCTAACTGTATTTACCCCAAGTGGGATAAATGTGGGATGACCTTACATGGCTTCAACCTAGGCATGTATATATAGGTCCCAGTTCATTTTTATGTGGGCTAACTGGGAATGGGACAGAAATGGGCAATATTATATGGGACCCATGTGGTTTTGGTATAATGGGTCCAGCATAGGAAGCACATGTGGGCTAACTGTATTTACCACAATTGGGATAGGTGTGGGCTGACCTTACATGGGTTGAACCTGGGCATAGATATATAGGCCCCAGTTCAATTGTATGTAGGCTAACTGGGAATGGGACAGAAATTGGCATTATTATATGGGACCCATGTGGTTTTAGTATAATGGGCCCTGCATGGGAAGCCCATGTGGACAGACTGTATTTACCCCAAGTGGTATAAGAGTGGGCTGACCTTACATGGGTTGAACCTGGGCATGAATATAAAGGTCAATGTTCATTTTTTTGTGGGTTAATTGCGAATGGGACAGAAATGGGCATTATTATATGCGACCCATGTGGTTTTAGTATAATGGGCCCAGCATGGGAAGCCCTTATGGGCTAACTGTATTCACCCCAAGTGGGCTAAATATGGGATGACCTTACATGGCTTCAACCTAGGCATGTGTATAAAGGCCTAGCTCATTTTTATGTGGGCTAACTAGGAATGGGATAGATATGTGCATCAGTATATAGGATCCATGTGATTTTAGTATATTGTGCCTAGCATGGGAAGCCCATGTGGGCTAACTGTATTTATCCCAAGTGGTATAAATGTGGGAGCAACAGATACAGATTTAAACTATGCATTGAATTTACATTTATAAATTAAATGTATAGTATAAATCTGTATCTGTTGATCAAAACCAACAAGAATTACAACTCATAGTACCACAATCAAAATCGAAACTAAAAAACGGGGAGTGAACTGTGTTGATTTTCCATCATGCTTAGCGGTATATTAGTGTTCAATTAAAGTTTAAATCTGTATCTGTTGATCAAAGCCAACAAGAATTACAACTCATAGTGCCACAATCAAAAACAAAACTAAAAAACGGGGAGTGCTATGTTGATTTCCCATAATGTTTAGCAGTATTTTAGTGTTCCAGGGTGCACCATGAGGCAGAAGGATGTCTGTGTTACAGACCTGCCTCTTGTTAAAGTTTGGGTATTATCTGTTGTGAGGCCCAAAGTGTCTTCTTTGGGTACAGAACTCCCAGGATATTTAAACCAGTACAATATTTACCACAGATCTCCAATTGGCTCTTGTAGGAATTTGTATCCCTTGAGATACTGATCATGCCTGGAGGCTTTTGTTCTGCATGTAAGTGACAGGGGGGTGATGGGTTTTGTCACTACAATGCAAATGCCTTGGGGACGTGTGTCCATTCCACTGCAGCAGGGCTCTGGGTGAGGGAGTTTTTCTACAACA
This sequence comes from Garcialebias charrua, assembly GCA_038048925.1. Lineage (NCBI taxonomy): Eukaryota > Metazoa > Chordata > Actinopteri > Cyprinodontiformes > Rivulidae > Garcialebias > Garcialebias charrua. Next base: position 7,301 of record JBBPBX010050733.1, read on the forward strand.
GGGGTCAACCTGTGGCTGCAAGAATAACCATGCCAGTCATCATGTTGTGTTTCTTGTATTTCTTGTAACAGGATGGATGGATGGATATATATATATATATATATATATATATATATATATATATATATATATATATATATATATATATATATATATATATATATATATATATATATATATATATATATATATCCATCCATCCATCCATTTTCTTCCGCTTATCCGGGGTCGGGTCGCGGGGGTAGCAGCCTAAGTAGGGAGGCCCAGACTTCCCTCTCCCCAGCCACTTGGAGCAGCTCCTCTGGGGGAATCCCAAGGCGTTCCCAGGCCAGCCGAGAAACATAGTCCCTCCAGCGTGTCCTGGGTCTTCCTCTGGGTCTCCTCCCGGTGGGACATGCCCGGAACACCTCACCAGGGAGGCGTCCAGGAGGCATCCTAACCAGATGCCCGAGCCACCTCAACTGGCTCCTCTCGATGTGGAGAAGCAGCGGCTCTACTCCGAGTCCCTCCCGGATGACTGAGCTTCTCACCCTATCTCTAAGGGAGAGTCCAGACACCCTGCGGAGAAAACTCATTTCAGCCGCTTGTATCCGAGATCTCGTTCTTTCGGTCACAACCCAAAGCTCATGACCATAGATGAGGGTGGGAACGTAGATCGATCGGTAAATTGAGAGCTTTGCCTTTCGACTCAGCTCTCTCTTCACCACGACAGACCGGTACAGAGCCCGCTTCACTGCGGATGCTGCACCTATCCGCCTATCGATCTCACGCTCCAGTTTTCCCTCATTCGTGAACAAGACCCCGAGATACTTAAACTCCTCCACTTGGGGCAGGACCTCCTCCCCGACCCGGAGAGGGCATGCTACCCTTTTCCGGCTCAAGACCATGGCCTCGGATTTGGAGGAACTGATCCTCATCCCGGCCGCATCACACTCGGCTGCAAACCGCTCCAGTGAAAGTTGTAAATCACGAACTGATGAAGCCAGTAGGACCACATCATCTGCAAAAAACAGAGAAGCGATTCTAAGGTCACCAAAACGGATCCTCTCAACACCTTGGCTGCGCCTAGAAATTCTGTCCATAAAAGTTATGAACAGAATCGGTGACAAAGGGCAACCTTGGCGGAGTCCAACTCTCACCGGAAACGAGCCTGACTTACTGCCGGCAATGCGGACCAAGCTCTGACACCGGTCGTACAGGGACCTAACAGCCCTTATCAAAGGGCCTGGTACCCCATACTCCCGGAGTACCCCCCACAGAACCCCCCGAGGGACGCGGTCGAATGCCTTCTCCAAGTCCACAAAGCACATGTAAACTGGTTGGGCAAACTCCCACGCACCCTCCAGGACCCTGCTGAGGGTGTAGAGCTGGTCCAGTGTTCCACGACCAGGACGAAAACCACACTGCTCCTCCTGAATCCGAGGTTCGACTATCCGACGGACCCTCCTCTCCAGAACCCCTGAATAGACCTTACCAGGGAGGCTTAAGAGTGTGATCCCCCTATAGTTGGAACACACCCTACGGTCCCCCTTTTTAAATAGGGGAACCACCACCCCAGTCTGCCAATCCAAGGGAACTGCCCCCGATGTCCACGCGATATTGCAGAGTCGCGTAAGCCAACACAACCCTACAACATCCAGAGCCCTAAGGAACTCAGGGCGAATCTCATCCACCCCCGGAGCCTTGCCACCGCGGAGCTTTTTAACCACCTCGGCGACCTCAGCACCAGAGATCGGAGAACCCGACCCAAAGTCCCCAGGTTCTGCTTCCTCAGTGGAAGACGTGCCAGTAAGATTGAGGAGGTCTTCGAAGTATTCCGCCCACCGACTCACAACATCTGTTGACTTGATTTTCACAAAAAATCAAACAAAGATAGCAGAACAAATTTGAGGATGTCAACGAACAAATTAATAAAAATCACTGATTTTTATTTGGAATAACATCTGTAATGTTATGCTGAGCACAAAAAAACTCCAGTTTATTTTAAATACATAAATATTTAAAATAACAAACAGACCTTTTTCACGCCTGATAACTGTCAAAATACAGCAAAACAGTTTAGCCAAACTGCAATACATCTTTTTAAGGCATGATGAACAGCATCCTGGGAACATTTTAGTGTGAATATTGCATTTATTTCAAATCTTTTAAAAGCGTTTGAGTAAGTAAGACGAAAATCATGCTTGGGTTAGTTAGTAACTGTTGTTAAAAAATAAGTTATATTTAAAGTTAACACTGTAAGAGTGCACTTAACTTTTACAATTCATTTAAGGGTAAAACCTGAAAGAAGGTACCTCTGAATAAAAATACTTATTACACAGTGAAACACTTAAACCAGACAGCTGGTTAGTTTGATTGACTCAGTGCTACATTAAAAGTGAAGATTTATCTGCACACATTAAAATAAGAACTGTCTTATTGATTTTCACAAAAAGTCAAAACAAAGATGTAAGTTCATGAAGGTGCACGTCCAAGGCTCATAACGTATGTGCCTCTAGTAGACTCATTCAACAAAGGATCCCAAGAGGAACCCCCAAGCCATGGACCTGCTCCCCTAGCACCTCACACAGAGAAAAAATCTGTCTCATTGTGTGGTGACTACTTAGCTGTCCAGGATGTCTTGCAGAAAGAAGATGAACATCCATTGCTGTTCTATGACAGAATTTTCAAGGCGTATTCAGTTGACCTAAAGGAACCGGGCCTGGAAGAGCAGACACTTTTCAAATCTGTTTTCAGAAATAATCTAATCTTTGATATTAGATTCAAGTTGCCATGGTACACCTGGTGTCATTTAGAAGTAACATCTTTGGATGAGATAAAACAGGTGGCCGTAAAGGTTTTTGAGGCTCGCATGCAAAGCAAAACACCCTTAGAGGTGTGCTCAGGTCAAAAGGTCGTATCCCAGTCGCTAAAAATAGAAGAGATTCTCTCTCATATAGAAAGCGAGAATAAACACTGTCGTATCAAAGGCTGACCTCAGAAGAGATGGAGAACATACGTCGGTTGTTAGAAAGGTTGGATAATGCAAGTGAGAATAAACAAGATTTTCAAACTGACAAATAACAAAATGTTGGTGCCAGCTGGAACAGTGACTCAAAATGGTTTAAAGGGAGCCCCGCTCCTAGTGTACCTCAGATTAAAAAGTCTGAGACAAGCGATGAACCACAAAAGTAGGTGTTCACTCTTTAAGAAAACCAAAATGGTTAAGATCGAACCAGGTGGGTAAAAATCAAGGTCCACCGGTGGGTAAACTTCAAAAGAAATTGAAGTATGAGGACCTATACTTATGTAACAATGCGTGGTCCCAACAGAAACTCCCGAGCCTCAGAATTGCACCTCCCACGCCTCGAACAGAACAGTTTGAGACATGCAAAGAGTCACGAATGTCCAAGAATAGTGGCCCAACACCTCTATGCTCAGAAGAGACAGAGGAATTAAGTAGTTTGTTAGTAGATTTGAATGTTACAGTGCTTGACCAACCTGATACAATGAGTGGCGTTGTCATTGATAATGACACTATCAATATTGACCAACCTGGAGCGCTGTGTAGCACTACCTTTCACAAAAACTCAGAACACACAGTTAACATGAATAACATCGACACAGATGCCACAGATGTTGACAATAAATATGTTGACAGCAAACAAACTGCTGACAGTCAACAAGATCCTGAAGGTCATGACACGGTCTGTCTAACAGATGGTACCGCAGAAGAAACGGGTCACTCCCCAACCGAGATCACAAGCCCGGTAAGTGAACCTTCAAAAACAGGTGAGGTAGAAGAGACCCAACAGTTGGACTAAACCCTGGCCCAACAAGAGAACCTCCTCTGTGAGCTGGAACAATCGACACTCACTGAACACTACCTACCACAGGTAGACGAAGGTGTGGAGATCCACAGGTCCCATACCGAAGACGTTGTACTGTCCTCTTGGACAGATAAATTGACAACCAGCCAAGCTTTCGATGAAACTTTGGTTCAAGAGCATTTGAGTCTAGCCTGGTTAAAACCAGACCCTGTCCTTCACTTTGCTTCATACTAGGGTCTGGGACCTCTCCATTTTAAAACGATTCTTGCTGGAGGCGTTGGCTCTGCTGAGGAACAAAACCATTGGATATTTTGAACAGGAAAAGCATTCTGCTCCCTCCCCTCAGAGCCATATATGGCTGCTCCCGGTGCTCTGGTGAACTTGACAACTGCTCCGCCTCCTGCAGCTTTTCTCTTGCTGCCGGCTGCCGCGCTGGAAATTCTGTGTTTATATGTTAATAAAACGTTTTAATAAAATACAATAAAACCATGGATCGCTGGTCCAGCTCACCAGAAGACCAGAACATCTGATGGGACTCGGTCAGCAACGTAAAACCCGAGTTTAATTCTCGTGACAGCCATTTCCTTGTTCATTTCAGCGGAGGGAGAGAAGGAGGAGGGCGCGAGCGATCACTTGACTTTTGGCCCAAAAAACAAAAGAAAACTCCAGATAAGGGATTAAGAAGGGGAAATTAATAAATTTGTGTCACATATAAAACAGTTCTGCATCGCTTTGCATCGCTTTGAATGAGAACATGCCGGTGCTCGCTGACTGCGCGCTGGCAGAGCCCTTTTATAGGGCTCTGCGCGCTGGGACAGGTGGGGGCGTGGGTTAGGGTCCAAAACTCCGTCCCTTCTGTTCTCTGATTGGTCCGAACAAAAATCTACCGGAGAAATGGTTGTTAATGAGAGAAGTCCCAGACTGTGCAGTGAAGGGAAATGAGAATTGAGCGGAGCTGTGCAGGAAGGCGAGGGCCAGGCTAATTTGAGTCTAGAACTAATCAGAACTAATCAGAAATAATAATAATAATAATAATAAATTCAATTTATAACGCACTTTTCATTAATGAAAATCTCAAAGAAATGACACAGTTACTACTCAAAGAGCCCCTCTTCAGACAAGAAGTGGGAAGACACACACAACAACGACAGTGACCCGTCGCAGTCTGAACAATCAGACGCACCTGCGACTGCGCCGACGGTTGTGACACACCTGAATTACACAGAAAGAGGTAAACGTAAGAAGAAACGTTGGCCGAAACCTAAAAGGTTCCTGTGTACTATCTACTCTCAGCTGCGAAAACAGCTTAAACTAAACAATGGCATCCTAACTTGCGCCCATGGACGGACGTCCTCACCTGTGTGCGTGGTCCCCCATGACCTCAGGGGGGTGATGTTAGGTCATGCCCAAGACAAAGACAAAGATTTCAATAACCCCACAAACAACAAAGATCTTGCAAACTCACAGACTTCATGGGAAAATAAGGTCGTCCAAGCACAAGAAAGTAAATAAACTAAACAGTTTAAACTATATTAGTTGCTAAAAGAAACAGCTCCAACTAGAACTTAGAAACGCTAAGCCTAAAAAACCCACAACAAAAAAACTACCTTAACAACCTTTTAAATCTGCAGGATTTAATTGACATCGGTTATAAAGCTAAGACCTGTTTTTCTTGTGTGATACACGTTGGAATCTGACGACAAGAGTGAGTTGAAGCAGTCAAACATTGTTTTCTAGGTGCGTAATGTCTACTTTTGTTGTTATTGAAGTTTGGTATTGTTTTCTGAACACTTCCAGCCAAAAGAGGTTTTTATTTATGATTAGTTAAAGACTTAAATTGATTTAACTATGCCAACATGCAGTTTCATTTTGTTAGACCTCAGTCATTGAAGAGTCAATGTAGTTTAAAGCTACTTTAGGTTACCATAAACTACACTGGTCTCACAATTTCTAAATTGAACCGATTCGATCGATTCTATTCTAGATTATCTATTTATTTTTGATGAGTCTCGCCATAGATTTCAAAATTTATAGGGAATACCAAATCCTACGTCGTCGTCTAAAAGGACAACAGACATTTAGACCAAACTATATTTTCTTTTCTATTTTAGTTTCATTAAAACTAAGTTACGAATGGAGGAATAGTTTGGAAGAAGTGGCCTTCATTACAGAAGCCCTCCTGAACCTTCTATAGACGTAGATCCTTACATTTAACTTTTGATGCATGATCCACCCCTTACTTGGTATTCGTAGCTGATCTAAACCATGATAGCTTACATATCAGGTGCATATAGGTAAGGCTAATGTAAAATCCCAATCACAAGCCCACCTAAAACCACATAAATGCATGACACATAGAACCAGAGTGGCACAAACTGGAAACCAACTAGCCTTGAACCTTCGATGTGGGGACCTGCTACTCCAACGTTGGTCTTCAACCTTCATCTAAGGGTTGTCTCCTCTGCGTCAATCGAGGGATCCCCTCTACATGCTGATAAAAACAATTGTTGCTGATGAAATCAACAACTCTAAATGATATGGAATTACCGCTGTGGAATTAACGCTGTGGATTATAAGACTTTGTTTTCCAAAGGATTACAAGCTTTCCGCTATGGGATTACCTACGAACAGTATGGAATTTCCAAAAACATTATGGGATTATAATTTTTGATTCTTTCCACTTACTGGATTACATCAAGATCAGAGACATTTGGTGGTATTCTTTTGTGTTGGACCTCATCCCCATGGACAGGCGATGACTTCCAAAAGGGGGGGACTCTAGTAATATAAACCTTCATGTCTAACCTGGATTTTACACCTTTTCACATCTCTCTGAAATTCTGAGTGGTACACTTCTCCTGAGGCCCTCAAGGAGACGAGTGGACACTATTTTATTACATTTATTTTTATCAAAACACATTATTTCAGAAGAGACTTCCTTTTAATGTGTGTTAATTCAGAATTAATTCAGAGAATAACTTGTCATTGTTTGATCATGTTTTATGCTATTTCAAAATGTTGATTACTTCTTCATATGATGAATCAAACTGTGAAAGTGAATTAATATGTCAGACTGAACTCCTCCGTTTTGTTAGAAGTTAGAATACAGTTTTAATCAGTTGTTTTATGAAGCTGGCTCCAGTCTAATTTTTTTCTCTCTCTTCATTCTAAACAACTTCTTAAAAACAATCCTCTCCTATCCGAATGACCTTCATACACTCTAACTCTCTTCCACTGGTTCGTTTGAACCAATCGGAGAAGAACAAGTCACTGATCTCAGATCCTTTCTTAAAAGTTCTAAGCTTTGCTGGAACTTGCAGAGTCGGTGGAGAAACTCAAGCCATGAGGTTCCCCAAAAGAGCTGAATGAACGCCAGTCACACGCCAAGGACGTATCATTCAGTTAAAGATTTATAACATGCCTGTTATAAATCCATTTCAAGCTGTAAAAAGCTTCACTTTAGTGAGATTCCTTCAAAGGAAGCTCTTATCTTGAAAAGCAAAACCAGAAACTGCCGTTACTTTGGTTCGAGTCAAGGCAGACGTCTGGAGACGCTGAGAACGGTAAACGAACTGGCCAGTTGGACCAACTGGGGACTGACCATCTTCATGAGGTAACAAAGTCGTCAAATGCTTTGCCAAGTGTACCAACGTGTAGCCGAGATTGGCCGGAGAGCTACCATGTTTCTGGTTAAAACATATCAATATAGTACCTCTCATCATCCTCCATTTTCTTTCATCCTCCATTTTCTTCCTCCTAAAACTTTTCTTTATCTCCTAAGCCAGTAAACTTTGTTTGTACAAACAGAAAGAGGTTAATATAAGATATTTTACTTGTCTGTTGTATCTAAATTCTGAATCTGTGAACAGTTAATTATAGGAAATTCGATCGATCCAAACATGTACAAATGTGTGGTATGATTTATGATTCTGTTAAATAAATGGTCCAGTCCTGCTGTACCAACATAAGTTAACATTTCATGTCTTTACATTATCACCTCCAAGGCACAGAATTATAGGTATTGATCTAAAAATAGAGAACTCATTTAATTAATGATGTATTTTTGTGTCAGTCTAAACTCTGCCAATTTACATCTAAAATATAGAGAAGTCAGCAAACTGACCTCTCAGTAATATATATTACACCGTGATGGAGTCAGGTCACTTTTCTGCAGGTTTATGACAAAACCGAGAGCCTCAGGTGAGAGATCACCATGTGCGAGTGCAGCTGGGCCTGCATTTTGCTCTCAGCCAGGATCAGGAGGTCATCCAGGTAGTTCATGATTCTGTCCCCTTGACCCCTGAGAGGGGCCAGTGCTGTATACAGACATTTTGTAAATGTACGCGGTGCAGTTTTTAATCCGAAAGGCAAAGCCTTGAATTCGGATGCTTTCCCTTTGAATGCGAAACTGAGGTATTTTCTGTGCCTCCTCCATATGCTCACGTGGAAACAGGCATCTTTTAAATCCACGGTGCATGAGTAGTCTCCTGGTCTCATAGACTGGAGGACCTGTCGCAGTGTGAGCATCTTGAATTTAAATGTTTTAATTCTCTTGTTCAGCGTTCTGAGATCGAGGATCAGCCTCAAGGACTGGTCTCTCTTGGGCACCAGGAAGTATTTGCTGTAGTGACCGGAGCATATTTTATGTTTTGGAACAACACGTATTACTCCTTTCTGCAGCATCGTTGATATCTCCTCTCTCAGTATGTGTGCGCGTGCTTGGTTTATGTTTGACTGCACGACCCCCGTGAACAGGGGCGGTCCTTTGAGGAACCACAGCCTGAGCCCATGACGGACAGTCATCATGATCCATGCATTCGGGAGACACGTCCTCCAGGCTTGCGCGTGCACCGTGAGTCTGGAAGGCATGTTTATCTGTTGCTTGTGTTTTGTGGGCGCGGGAAGGGTATCCTTTGACCCCTCTCGCACGGTCCAGGGCGAGCTGGTCTGCCCGACAGAGGACGCTGTGAGGTCTGACTGCCTTAGGCAGAGCTCGTGCATCCCGTTGCGGTTCATTGTCTGACCTAGCAATTTGTGTTTCACACTGGAGGAGTTTGAGTCAAGAACCAGGGCAGACTGTGCTTTGGTACTTTTATTTTTGTGTACGGATGAACAAATGTTTGTTTTTATTTCGCACACAGCAGAGAAATCATGTTTTGTGCACACACTAATGTCACCAGCTCCTCGTAATGTTTTACAAATAAAGTCTGGATTCAAAGTACTCGGTTCCCGTACTATTGGGTGGGCGAACCTGCAAAACTGTGATGTTGGCCCATTTCATCAGGACCGGATCTGCTTCACGCCTGGGCCGGGCCGCCTGGTGAAGAACGTGCTCCCCATCACAAGCAAGTCTCTTCTGTGGGGGGCGACACGTGGCATCCCTGAAGGGGGACAAAACCCTTTTTTGGAAACCTCTCACGGAGGGCTTCAGCCTACTTCCGTCTCTGCTCCAGCCTGTTCTGAATGCGCTCCAGAGCACCCCCGAAGAGTCCCGTCGGCTGGATTGGGTGGTGCAGAAAGAGGTACCGCTGGTCTTCCGGAAGGTCCGTCAAAGTCATCCACAGGTGGCGTTGGGCGACGACCACTTCTCCCATAGATCTGCCCTGTGCGATGGCTATTGTCCCCATCATATGGAACACAAAGTCAGAGGCCCTGCGGGCCTCCTCCAGGGACTCTCCCGCGGCTTGTTCGCTTGTCGTTACCTGGAGCTCCTGTAGCTTCTCTGCCAGGTATGCCTGCATCATGGTTGAAACATTCAGCGCGCGTGCCGTGAGTCCCTGAGCTCGGTAACATTTATCGAGCTGTTTCGCGAAGCGCGGCAGGCCTTGCTAGGCCATGTAGGCTTTACGCCCGTCGTTGCAGGGGCTAGGTGGGACTTCAGCATGTCCTCTATTTGTGGGGCACTGGCGAGTCTTGCTGCCTCTATCCCGGCAACTTCAAGGAACCGAGAGAGCGGCAGCAGCATGGGAGCACTGGGTTCAGCCCAGGAGCGCGGTAAGCTCCATGAGGGAATCCAGAAAAATGGGCATTCTGTGCCTCGTTGTCGGCTGTTGTTTCGCATAGAAATAAATCCCAGCCAGCCTCGTGACCTGTTGGCAAGGCGGGGGGTCTGGCCACGCGACCTGCAGTGCGTCCGCCGCCTTGCGACAACAGTTGAATGGAGCGGGGACCGATGAGTCCATTTCCGGCAGTACTGGCACCAGGTTCTGGGAGAAGTCCTCACCTTCCCTCTCGTAACCATACTCTGCGTCTAAGTAAGATGTTTCAGGTGTCGAGTCCCCGACAGGGGCCGACGTGTCCAAACCTTTTCCCCCTCTGACCTGACCGTTGCATTCAGAGAGAGAGAGTCAGAGAGTCTTTATTGTCATTTGCACCGCATGTGGTACATGTGATGAAAACGAGATTATGTACAGAGGTCCCAGTTACATCCAACAACAAATGCAAGAGAAAAACAGTAATAACATCTAGAATTAACTAAGAGAAACATCAACTAGTAATACACTAAGCCCTAATGTAGTGGAAAAACATCATTATAAACAGCAGCACGAACATGAGTCTGTATGAGCAGATGGTCACAGATGAACACAGCAACAAGAAAACAGATCAGCATCAGCATGATGTGATATTTTGCAGTGTTTATTCTCATTATTTATTTATTCATGAGTCTAACAGCCTCAGGGTAGAAGCTGTTCCTCAGTCTAGTGGTTCTACATTTGATGCTCCTCAACCTCCGTCCTGAGGGGAGTGGGGCAAAGAGTGAGTGTGCTGGGTGAGTGAGGTCTTTCATGATGCAGGTGGCTCTTTTCCTGCATCTGGAGGTGTAAATGTCTGTGATGGTGGGGAGACTGACTCCAACAGACTTCTGTGCAGCCTTCACCACTCTCTGTAGAGCTTTCCTCTCTGCAACTGTGCAGCCTCCATGCCACACATTGATGCTGGAGCACAGGATGCTCTCCACTGCACACCTGTAGAAGGAGGTGAGGACTGGGCTGCTCAGACCAGCTCGTCTCAGCCGTCTGAGGAAGTAGAGTCTCTGATGACCTTTCTTGATCAGGCTGGTGGTGTTGTTGCTCCAGCTGAGGTTATCATTCAAGTGTACACCCAAGTATTTGTAGCTGGAGACCACCTCCACCGCAGATCCACCTATGTTCAGTGGGGCATGGGTGTGTTTGTTCCTTCTGAAGTCCACAATCATCTCCTTTGTCTTCTTCACATTCATGTGAAGATTATTCTCTTTGCACCAGCTCTCCAGGTGTTCCACCTCCTGTCTGTAGCTGGACTCATCATTGTTTGTGATGCATCCCACCACCGCTGTATCATCTGCAAACTTAACAATATGACAGCCTGGATGTGTGGCTGTACAATCATATGTGAGCAGAGTTCCAGGTCCATGTTCTCGAGCTCCGGCTCAGGAGCGAGCGGTTCTGTAGGGCCCGTGGCCTGTCATGCCGCAGCGCCACCCATTGCTTTAGCCACGGCATACACGCGGCACTTTCTCATGACTGCCAGCATCTGGCTGCAATGTGGACAGGTGTCGGGGGATCCTAGCACTGTTCTCGCGTGCAGAATTCCCAGGCAGACAGGACAGGCCTTGTGGGTGTCCGTCGTGACAGGGAGTAGTCGTAACCGCTGGGGCAGGGGCATGGGCCCGCTGGCCTGCTGGTTTTCTTTGGAATCTTGGTCTTCCGCTTTCCTTTCTCGGGGGCCATGTCCGAGAATCGCGCGTCGAACTTGTTGTTTCAGTTGTTTTAGCCTTTGTTCGAAGATGTCCTCTCTGTCGTGTCGCTTTCGCTGGCTAGCCTGCTACTCGTTAGCAGGGTAGTGGTGTGACGCAGTTAGCACCGTCGAGTGAAGCAGCTGCAGAAAGAGAAGAAAGAAAACTTTGAAGTTAGGTAGAAGATGTTGGACTAGCTTTCGCCAGCCCAGCAATATGCAGGAAATTTCTCTGTACGCTCAGCGTAGAGAGCAAGCTCACCTCTGGTCGAGTGATGGGATAACAGAGAAGTCCCACGAAGTTCAGGAATTAGCGAGGTGAAGGGCAAAAAGAGACCGTTTGGATGGGCGCTAGCGTCTTAAGTACCCAGAGGGCGGGCTTCTGGGGTGACACTGATGCCCATTGCCGTAAAGGCGTGAGTGTCGTACCTGTCAAGTCTCCCGTTTTGGCCGGGAAACTACCATATTTTACCCCTCTTTCGCGTCGTCATCCCGAATTATTATTTTCTTGGAAATTTCCCGTATTATAATATTCTTAACGATGGTTTCTCTCGTTTTACATAAACCGCTTCCTTCACACCCCTCTCAAACCACTTGTGCTCTCGGTCCAAAATATGTACATTCTGGTCCTCAAAAGAGTGTCCCTTGTCCGTGAGGTGGTGAACAGCTGAGTTGTGTCCAGAGGAGGTGGCTTTCCTGTCTTGGGACATTCTTCTGTGAATCGGCTGTTTAGTTTCTCCAATGTAGAGGTCTGGACAGTCCTCGTTGCACTGGACCACATACACTACACCACTCTGTTTGTGTGTGGGTGTTTTGTCTTTAGGATGGACCAGCCTCTGTCTGAGAGTCCTGCTGGGTTTGAAATGTACTGGGATGTTGTGTTTGTTGAAAATCCTTCTGAAATTCTCTGAAACTCCAGCGACATAAGGGATGACGATGTTTTTCGTCGGTTTTCCTTTTTCTGTTCATTATTGTGTTTTGTCGATTTCCTCGCTGACTTGACAAAAGTCCAGTTAGGATATCCACATGTTTGGAGAGATTTTTTGACGTTTTTCTGTTCCTTTTCCTTCCCTTCTGTCTTCGTGGGGATGTGTTCAGCCCAATGCTGTAAAGTTCTGATGACAGAAAGTTTGTGTTCCAGTGGATGGTGAGAGTCAAACAGAAGATACTGGTCTGTGTGGGTGGGTTTTCTGTAAACTTCAATGTTGAGACTGTCCTCTCCCTCCATGTGCACCAAACAGTCCAAAAAAGGCAGCTTGTTGTCGTTTGCATCCTCTCTGGTGAACTGCACAACTTGTGTTTTTAATCATTCTTGTTTATATATCTATTTTATCATTTCTATAATATTCCCTGATGCATGCTCAATAATCCAGGTAGAAAAATCCAAAAAAACTAAGTCTGGTCCTCTGGACATTCAAAAAACAAAACAAAACAAAGCAAAAAAACTGTAGAAACGGTTCGTCTTTCGTCCGAAAGACTTCCTCAGTCTGAGAAGCTGTGTTCAGCTCAGTCTTATAAATAGCACCCTCCTACAGTGGATCAACCAGTTGGCTGATGACAGCCGAAACCAGCTGCTCACATGATCAAGGAGGACCATCAGCTGAGTGTATGATGAGAATGAGTGTATGTATGATGATGAGTGTAGACTGCAGAGTCCTGACCCGATGATGTTAATCTTATAATATAATAATAATAATCATTTTATTTAAAAATGCCTTTCAGGACACCCAAGGACACTTAACAAACCAATACAGTGTAATACAGATCAAACATTATCAGTGACAAATTGGAATATAAAATACATAAAGGATATAAAATGGAAGATAATAAAAATACATTTAGTAAAGTTAATGATAGGCTAGTCTAAAGAGATGGGTTTTCAGGGCAGTCTTGAACAGAGAAAGGGAGGTGGTGTTTCGAAGGTCTGGCGGTAGGGCGTTCCAGAGGTGAGGGGCAGAGCAGGTGAAGGCCCTGCTCCCCATGGTGGAGAGGCGGGCAGAGGGTACATGGAGATGTAGCGAAGAGGAGGATCTGAGAGAGCGTGATGGGATGGAGATTTGTAGGAGGTCAGATAGATAAGGAGGGGCAAGGTTGTGGATAGCTTTGAACGTGAGGAGTAGAATTTTGAAGATGATGCGTGATTTAACCAGGAGCCAGTGGAGCTGCTGCAGGACAGGAGTGATGTGGTTATAGTAGGAGGTTTGAGTGATGACACGGGCAGCTGAGTTCTGGACCATCTGTAACTTGTGGAGAGACTTGTTAGGGAGGCCATAGAGAAGGGAGTTGCAGTAGTCAATACGGAAAGTCACAAGGCTGTGCACCAGGATGGCTGTGGAGCGGGGTGTGAGAGAAGGACGGAGACAGTTAATATTACGGAGGTGGAAATAGGCAGACCGAGTAATATTGTTGATGTGTGAAGTGAAGGAGAGAGTGGTGTCGAGGATGACACAGAGGCTCTTGACCTGAGGGGAGGGGGATAGCAGAGAGTTGTTAAGGGGGACGAGAAGATGTTCTGATTTTGAAATAGAGTTTTTGGTACCAACAAGAATGATTTCTGTTTTGTTACTGTTTAGTTGAAGGAAATTGTTAGAAAACCAGTGATTTAGCTAATTGAGACAGTCGGTGAGGATGGAGGGTGGGTGGGTGGAGTTAGGTTTTGATGACAAGTAGAGCTGCATGTCATCAGCATAGCAGTGGAAATGGACGCCATATTTGCGGAAGATGTGACCTAGAGGAAGGAGGTAAATGATGAAGAGGAGGGGTCGAGGACAGAGCCTTGGGGGACACCCGTGGAGACAGGGGAAGACTGGGAACGGAAGGATTTAAGCTGAATGAATTGAGTGCGGTCAGAGAGATAGGAGTTGAACCAGTCTAACGGGGTACCTGAGATGCCAATGGAGGTTAGTCTGTTGAGGAGGATAGAATGACAGATGGTGTCGAAGGCAGAGCTTAGATCAAGAAGAATGAGGATGGACAGAAGACCAGAGTCAGCAGCAAGAAGGAGGTCGTTAGTAATTTTTACTAGAGCTGTTTCGGTGCTATGGTGGGGGCGAAATCCAGATTGAAACTCTTCATAAATGTTGTTGTTGGACAGGTGAGAGTGAAGTTGACTAGCAACAGTTTTTTCAAGAATCTTGGAGATGAAGGGCAGATTGGAGATCGGACTATTGTTTAAGTTTTTTTTTTAATAAATATGGCAGTTTTTCCATAACTTCAGTTGAAATGGTTCTTATTTTCTACAGACTGTTTGCCTATGGAATGTATCCAGTGGGGCAACACAATAAAGCAGACAAAATGTCCCTGACAGGAGATATATAATTTCACCTTAATATCGGTTTGTAATATCGGTTAATATCGTAATCGGAAATTAAGTGTTAAACAATATCGGCATATCGAATATCGGCAAAAAAGTCAATATCGAGCATCTCTAGTATGAACTATATCCTATGAACAGAAACAACAAAAGGAGTGGTGGAGTAGCTCTATTTGTTAATAATGAAACCAAATGTAAATTAATTAGTGAAATGTCAATAATTGTTGATAATATTATGGAATCCAAAAAAGCTAAGTCGGGTCTTCTGGACATTCAAAAAACAAAACAAAACAAAGCAAAAAAACTGTAGAAACGTTTCGTCTTTCGTCCGAAAGACTTCCTCAGTCTGAGTTGCTGTGTTCAGCTCAGTCTTATAAATAGCACCCTCCCACAGTGGATCAACCAGGTGGCTGATGACAGCTGCTCACATGATCAAGGAGGACCATCAGCCTAACGATGGATCGTTAGCACCCTGATGGTTGTTTGCTATTCACAGAGGGCTGAGTGATACTAGCAATAACAGCATTGTAAGAGGGGGACAGTTGAACCCGGAGGCCTCCACCTCTGTTTAATGATGGACGGTTTCTTTTCACAAAGATGGCCTCCTTTACTCCTCTCTCAAACCATCGTTCCTCTCTATCAAGGATGTGAACATCTTCATCCCTGAAAGAGTGACCGCTGGCCTGGAGATGAGTGTAGACCGCAGAGTCCTGACCTGATGATGTTGATCTTCTGTGCTGGGCCATCCTTTTGGCCAGTGGCTGTTTAGTTTCCCCGATATAAGACTGATCACAGCCCTCCTGACACTGAACAGCATACACAATATTACTCTGTTTGTGCCGGGGGACTGGATCTTTGGGATGAACCAGTCTTTGCCGTAATGTATTTTGGGGTTTAAAAGCCACTGGGACGTTGTGTTTAGAAAATAAACGTCTCAATGTCTCTGAAACCCCTGCAACATATGGAATGGCCACTGGTCTGGGTCTGGGTTCCTTCTTTTCACCTGATGGCTGGCTGGAGTCCTGTTTGGGTTTCTTCTCTGCTTTCAGGAAGGCCCAGTTAGGATATCCACATTTCTCTAGAGCCTGTTTTGTGTGTGATTTCTCCTTCTGTCTGGCTCCTGAGTTAGTGGGGACGCTGTCTGCTCTGTGATACAGAGTCCTGATGACTCCTAACTTGTGCTCCAGAGGGTGATGGGAGTCAAACTGTAAATACTGGTCTGTGTGGGTGGGTTTGCGGTACACCTCAGTTTGCAAATTTCCTCTATCAGAAACTGAGACCTCACAGTCCAAGAAAGCCAACCTGCCATTTTTTACATCTTCTCGTGTGAACTTGATATATTTATCCACAGAGTTGATGTGATCAGTGAAATGTTGGACTTCCTGAGATTTAATTTTAACCCAGGTGTCGTCAACATACCTGAACCAATGACTTGGTGGTCTCCCTGAAAAGGACGTCAAGGCTCTCTTTTCTACCTCCTCCATGTACAGGTTGGCAACAATAGGAGAAACTGGAGACCCCATAGCACACCCATGTTTCTGCCTATAATATTGCTCCCCATATGTGAAGTAGGTTGACTGCAGGCACAGTTTCAAGAGTTGACACAGTTGCTCTGTGGAAAGCGTGGTCCTGCTGTTCAGAGTGGTGTCTGATTTTAACCTTAAACAGACCACCTCTACTGCCTCATCAACAGGAATGCACGTAAAGAGTGATGTGACATCAAAAGAGACCATTGTTTCATCAGTCTCCATGATGACATCCCTCACCTTATCCACAAAGTCCATGGTGTTCTGTATGTGGTGTTCTGAGCTGCCAACTAAAGGGATAAACGTGACAACAAGCTTATGGACAAAACAAGCTTATGGACAAAAGGATGAAACTCAAGTACAGACAGAAAAGGAACTATGACAAGACGGCAAGACATCTGGCACCTCTTCAGGAACGAGATGTTGTGAATATTGCAGGTCCTGAGTTCTGGGACAGAAAAGCAACGGTGCTAAATGAAGTAGGACCCAGTTCGTTTACTGTTAAGACAGTAAACAGCAGCATGGTGGCACAACTGGTAGAGCTGCTGCCTCTCAGCGAGAAGGTTGCCGGTTCAAATCCCGGTCCGGGGCCTTTCTGGGTGGAGTTTGCATGTTCTCCCCGTGCATGCGTGGGTTTCCTCCGGGTACTCCGGTTTCCTCCCACAGACCAAAAAACATGCTTGTTAGGCTGATTGGTGACTCTAAATTGACCCTAGGTGTGAGTGTGAGAATGGATGGTTGTTTGGTGTGAGTGAGACAGGTCCCTCTTGTAAATGAGTCCCCGTGACTCAACGAGGCTAGCCTGTATAAATAAAGGTTGAATGAATGAATGAAAAGTGTTCAGAAGAAACCGGAGGAGTCTGTTAAAGGTTCAAGATGCTAACCATCAGGTCGAAGAGGATGAATCTGAACAACAGAGTGTTACATCAGATGAACACCATAATGAACCTCTTTCACCTTCACCAACAACAGAGACACTGAGAAGGTCTTCCCGACCTAGGAAACCTCCAGAGAGGCTAATAGAACAATTGTAAATTATTGTGTAAAAAAAAAAAGAAATGAAAAAGAATAATTTGCTAAGATTGTGTTTGCTTGTTGAAATGTAAAAAATAATTTGTGCAGTAGTTAATTTGGTCATACTGGTTAAGATAAAAAATATAATAATAATAAAAACATTCTTGATAAGAAACATAATATG
>JBBPBX010050734.1:0-19071 GCA_038048925.1 Garcialebias charrua
TTTATTCAATCAGCCAGCTTTAAAAACGTTCTACCGGTGAATAAAACTGCTCCGCGGCGCAGTGAAAGAAGCATAATCGCGCGACACAACGAATCGATGATGAAATTAGTTGCCAACGCTTTTAATTGTAAAATTTGATCGATTCGTTGTTGCAGCCCCACGACACACACACACACACGGTACACAGGATTAGCATTAGCTGTTGCTCCGCGTTAGCATTTCATAAACAACAAATCATGTTCATGCAGAACGGCACTTCTTGCTTCTTGCAGTGAACAGGTTGAACATTAAATCTCAGTTAACACAAGCTAATCATAAACAATCAGCCTGCGCTAAATCGTGTTCAAGCCGTGAACACAAACAGTTAGCACAGGCTGTAGCTAAACTATCGAGGTGCATAAGAACACGTCTTCACACCGAATGCTAATATTTAAAAGAGATCGGTCTGTTCTGTACTTACACTAGCGTCATCTGCAGAACTTTGACGAATAGATGGAACAGCACCTTCCTTAAGCAGAAGTTTTTGTG
This sequence comes from Garcialebias charrua, assembly GCA_038048925.1. Lineage (NCBI taxonomy): Eukaryota > Metazoa > Chordata > Actinopteri > Cyprinodontiformes > Rivulidae > Garcialebias > Garcialebias charrua. Next base: position 529 of record JBBPBX010050734.1, read on the forward strand.
CAAATCCGGCCTGGTACTGTTGGTAGTTGAGAAATGAGTCTGTTGTGAAATGAGCTGCACAAACTACAACTTTCTTCGGTAATGTCGCCGGGACATTGCCATTAAAAATAAAATTAAGCCATGCATCTCTGCTCTCTGAGACTGGAAGAGTGTGTATCGACACATGTTGTGTAATGCAGCCAACAACGCAACATCTAACTTTCGGAGCCATTGTGCTGAGATGAACTCTTCTTCTTCTATTCTATCATGGCGGATCGCAAGCTGAGATGAACTCTTCTTTCTTCTTCTCCATTTGATTTATGGCGGATCGCAAACAACTGTTAGGTGCATACCGCCACCTACTGTGCAGGCTGAGATGAACTCAGGAACCGCGTGGGTGGAGCATCACCAGGGGTTGCTAGGTTACGGGGGCGGGACAAAGGTTGGAATGGGTTGTGGCTGTGGGTTGTGGCTGCGGTTTGTGACGTAACAAACCGCAGGAAGTGCAATCGGCCCGTTTCTATCTAAGATAAATAAATATACTTATAGTAAATAAACCACTGGGTGCATTTTTTTGGCCTTAGGACTGTTTTTTTATGAAGTAAATACCCAAATTTGAGTAAAAAAACATTAAAAAGTGAATTTTGCATGTGTGGTCCCCTTTAAGGAAGTCAGCAAACTCTCTCAACTCATTTCCATCTTTGGCGTTTATTTTAGGCCAATTGTTAAGTTTGTCTCTAAAACATTTTCCTATGGTGAATGGACTTCCAAAACACTTTTCTAGCACCTTCCAAGCTGAATCATATGCGTCATCTGTGCCTACTAAGAGAAGGTCTTCAACTGCTCTCTTTGCCGGTCCACCGAGGTACTTTCTGAGATAATAAAGTTTCTCGTTCTTGGGAATGTTTTTTTATTTTGATCAGGATTTCAAATGACAACTGCCAGTCTTTAAACTTTAAAGGGTCGCCAGTAAACAACGCAGGTTCTGGAGTTGGAAGGCGATTAACATTTATTGTTTCTGCTAGTATGCTAGCTAGCTCGTAATTTAGCTGTTGTTGAATTGCAAACGAGGAGACTTGTGTGGCTGGAGGGATGAATGGTGGGCTTGATGCTTGGAGTGTTTGGTTTGTGGTAGCCTTAGGTTGGTCTTTAGGATTTGGTTGAGATTGGTTTATGATCAAAGGAATGTGTGGTATAGATCTAAGGCTCGTAGCATTGTGGGCTTGGGTCAAACTTGGAGTCTGAAAGTGAACGTGTGTTACGGTAGGAATTGCTTGAATTTCACTTTCTGTTTTAATACTACGTAGTAAACTGCGACCTTCAGAAATACTTTCACCTTCATCATAAACCTTTGCTTGAGCCTTTGCTGCATTCAGTTTTTTAACTTCTTCCAAGCGTGCAATCCTTCTGCGCTGTTCTTCCATTAGTTGCTGTTCTTCGAGATTCTGTTGCTCAATTACTCGCTGTCTTTCGAGCTCGGCTTGCCTTTCTTCTAGATTCTGCTGGTCGATTACTCGTTGTCTTTCGAGCTCGGCTTGCTTTTCTTTGAGCTGTCTTTCGAGCTTCTGACGTTCTAACCTTTGTAGTTCAGCTGCTTCCCTTTTTTGTTCCTCCATTACTGCTAATACTTCTTTGGATGCAGCTGCCTCCGCCTCCGCTTCCAGTCTCTTGCTTAGTTGTGAACATGATTGGAATGAACTACCTTTAGACCTTTGTGATCTTGACCCTGACGTAGTGCTTTCAGATCCTAAGCATGACCCTACATCTGGCCATGGATCTTCTTCGCTTTCTACAATGTCTCCCTGTAGCTGTTTTTCAGCTATTTTGACAATGTATGTAGAAAGTGAAGTACATGCATCAACTTTACGCCTTGTGTCTGCACCAGGAGGTTGTATTTGACGTATTTGTTCGTAGATGGTTTGAACCAAGGGCGTAATCACCATCTCAGAAGTGAGGGGGACAAATTTTTCAATTTCTCATCCTCTCTCAATCAGATTTGTCCTTGGTGGCTAAAAACAAATAACAGCCACTGTACAGCACCAGGGGATACACTCTAGTTATTTAAATTATATACTAACAAAATCTAAAGAATTAGCTGCCAAACTCTGGTTGACTTGACACAATTACCCTCAAACATCTATAGAAGCCAGATAATTAAGTGCCAAATGGCAACACTGAACATGAAATGTTAAATAAAAGACCATTTGTCAGCAAACTGTTACTTACTTAACTAGCATAACAATATATTGGCATGTATGAACTAATCATCATTTAGATATCATCTGCAGTCAATGTGCTGCAGTCTGGTCTTTGCCCTGACTCTTCTCTCTGTGCTAATACATATGAAAATATTTTTGGAGTGGGAATAAGAGTAATTCTGAAGTATCTGTAAATAAATCCTGATCTGAAACCTGCATCGTTTCTCCCTGTAATAAATCATTTTCTTAGCATGTTATAACCTGTCCTTACCTGGGAAGACCCTGCATCACCATCATCCCTGCTGCTGGCCTCTGGTTTGTCTCCTCCCTGACATTGTTCTTTCTATGGTGGCAATAAAGATTTTTATTATGTGGAAAGCAAGTGAGCACAAATTTTACAAAGAAAATAAATAAGATTGTTTATTCTTGGCATTAACTAAGTAGCAAGAAATGTAAAACCATTATTATACCTGTCAACTATTGTAATTGCATGTATGAAGCAGTCATCATTTACCTAATACTATCTGCATGAGATTACTAGTGATTTAGCTACCATAATCTGTAAGAGTTTATTAGTCATAAATTAGCCAACATTATCTGTAGTATTTATAATTCATAATTTAGCTAACAGTGTCTGTAGTATATGTCATAATTTAACTAACATTACCTGTTGGTATTTACTAGTCATAATTTAGCTAACATTAGTCATAATTTAGCTAACATTATCTGTTATATTTACTAGTCATAATTTAGCTAACATTAGTCATAATTTAGCTAACATTATCTGTTGTATTTACTAGTCATAATTTAGCTAATATTATGATAGTATTTACTAGTCTCATACTCATTATTATCTGCATGAAACAGCATTGTTCACTTACAGGGCTTGGTCGGAAAAAATTGTGCAGTTTTTTGCTTTTTGCTGACTCTGGCTGGTTTGCTGAACATGGTCGCTCTGCAGCTAATGCCCAACACAGCACGTCGGTCTCCCCTTGTAAACAGGTGCGTCACACCGGTGTAGCGTGTGCCGTTCATGGTGCGTTTAAAGACAGTTCGGAAAAACGAGTTACCGCATCTTATTAGCAGATTAGACAGTTGTAATGGTTCAAAAAAGTGCGGGGGACAGAGGGCACAGATATGGAAAGTGCGGGGGACATGTCCCACGCGTACCCCGCGGCTGTTACGCCCATGGTTTGAACGTTTGTGCAAGTGGCGTTTAAGTCTTTAATCAGCTCCTTTAATTCATTGTCAGAAGCTTTCCTACTTAGTGTTGCTTTGATCAGTTTTACTTCACATTTCCATTTTCCAAAGGTGACTACATATCTGTTTTGAAGGCTCCTGAGTTTCTCCTCTTATAGCTTTTTGCCTCCTTCTGTTAATGTTCTTAGCCTTTCACTTCTACGAACAATCTGTGTGTCTGGGATTTGCTCATTAACATTTTCTTCTACTTCAGTATGTGATACAGCATGGAGCTCTTCATGATCCTTATCGGTCATCTTTCTGGATGGATTTCACTAAATGTGCTATGTTCAAATTATAATACTCTTTCAAACTTGTAACTTACAACTTAACTATTACTTTGTGATTACTGTTACCTTATACAGTACTTTAACTATAATTAGCTTCACTCTTAGTACAGATGTGCTTCAGCTTCAGGAACTTTGTAAATTTCACACTTAAGTTTGGCGTCTCAGGGGGGGAAAGCGGTACGCAAACAACACCATTTATGGTAGAGATGGCGTGCTGTTGACCTCAACTCGGGATGTTGTGAGTCGGTGGGCGGAGTACTTCGAAGACCTCCTCAATGCTACTGGCACGTCTTCCACTGAGGAAGCAGAGCCTGGGGACTTTTGGTCGGGCTCTCCAATCTCTGGAGCTGAGGTCACCGAGGTGGTTAAAAAGCTGTGCGATGGTAGGCCTCCGGGAGTGGATGAGATTCGCCCTGAGTTCCTTAGGGCTCTGGATGTTGTAGGGTTGTGTTGGCTTACTCTCTTACTCGCGTGGACATTGGGGGCAGTTCCCTTGGATTGGCAGACTGGGGTGGTTGTTCCCCTATTCAAAAAGGGGGACCGTAGGGTGTGTTCCAACTATAGGGGGATCACACTCTTAAGCCTCCCTGGTAAGGTCTATTCAGGGGTTCTGGAGAGGAGGGTCCGTCGGATAGTCGAACCTCGGATTCAGGAGGAGCAGTGTGGTTTTCGTGCTGGTCGTGGAACACTGGACCAGCTCTACACCCTCAACAGGGTCCTGGAGGGCGCGTGGGAGTTTGCCCAACCAGTTTACATGTGCTTTGTGGACTTGGAAAAGGCATTCGACCGCGTCCCTCGGGGGGTTCTGTGGGGGGTACTCCGGGAGTATGGGGTACCAGGCCCATTGATATGGGCTGTTAGGTCCCTGTACGACCGGTGTCAGAGCTTGGTCCGCATTGCCGGCAGTAAGTCAGGCTCGTTTCCAGTGAGAGTTGGACTCCGCCAAGGTTGCCCTTTGTCACCGATTCTGTTCATAACTTTTATGGACAGAATTTCTAGGCGCAGCCAAGGTGTTGAGAGGATCCGTTTTGGTGGCCTTAGAATCGCTTCTCTGTTTTTTGCAGATGATGTGGTCCTATTGGCTTCATCAGATCGTGATCTACAGCTTTCGCTGGAGCGGTTTGCAGCCGAGTGTGATACGGCCGGGATGAGGATCAGTTCCTCCAAATCCGAGGCCATGGTCTTGAGCCGGAAAAGGGTAGCATGCCCTCTCCGGGTCGGGGATGAGGTCCTGCCCCAAGTGGAGGAGTTTAACCCTTTTATGCATGAATGACCAATACCCACAATCTTCCATGAGTGGGGTCAAAAATGACCCCAATTAGAATCAATGTGTTTTTGCAATGAATTTAAATGATGTCTTTAATTTTGGTTAAAGGTAGTTATATTTATTATATTTGGGTCAACAAAAGACTGATTTGACATTTAATATGGTTATTCATAACTTTTTATAACATTTTTTCACATGAAATAACATCAAAAATCTTCAAAAATTATTGCTAGAATGTCCATCTCTCTGAAGGACAAAAAAGAGAATCAACAAACGACCAGAACACTGTACACTCACATGTGCCCACTGCCCACACAAACATCTTTTTCTCTATTCACTGTGCGCAGTTGTCACAAAATTTTTGCTTTTTGCTGTGACCATTGCACACTGTAGTACTGCATTTCCTGCACCAATTGGTGGCTTTGCAGTCTTTGTTTCTTGGACACATCTGGCAACTCTTTCTCTTCTGTTGGCCCTCTGTGCCTCTCTCCTGTTACTTGTTTGCAACTTTTGTCACTCCACATCTTCCAGTTGCTTCAGTGATGTCAGTTGGTAGGTTCAGGGTACCTTGGGTTGTGTAGAAAACTTCCAAAGAGCACACACATTGATACATTCCAGTTCTTCTCACTTCGTGCAAGAATGGTCACTCCAATGAAGGCCATGAGCTCCTCTTTGCTTAGATTTTTCCACTCTTTTCCTCTGCTTATTGTGACTTTTCTTCCCTCCATGTTTGTTCATGTCAACATCTCTTCTAATATACTATCCATCCATCCATTATCTTTTACCCGCTTCTTTCATTTTTGGGTCACGGGGGTCGCCGGTGCCTATGTCCAGCAATCACTGTGCGTGGGGCAGTGTACACACTGGACGGGTTGCAAGTCCATTACAGGGCTACATAGAGACAAACCACCATTCACTCTCTCACTCACACCTAGGGTCAATTTAGAGTTACCAATCAGCCAAACATGCATGTTTTTAGTCTGTGGGAGGAAACCGGAGTACCCGGAGGGAACCCACGCATGCACGGAGAGAACATGCAAACTCCACCCAGAAAGGCACGCAGATTTGAACCAGGGACCTGCTTGCTGAGAGGCAGCAGCTCTACCAGTTGCACCACCGTGCTACTCTTCTAATATACTCTCAGTGATAAACTGCTTTCATGCATCTATTGGAGAGATGGTGCTAAACCCAGGTGCAGGCCCTGACCGACTTCTCAGTAAATTGTGGCTTGGTGTTAAAAGAGGCATACAGATTTTTAAAATAATTTATATATAATATAATAATATATAATAGGTTACCTAACGGGTTTGCATTTGTTACAAGGAATTATGAATACAATGAGTCTCTACACAACAAATGCAGTAATATCAGCTGGCTTACTAAACTAGTGTAATGTTAGCTAGCTTAAGTACTAACATTATGTTGTAGTTAGCTGAGTGTCTACTTTGTTGACCAACATGATATTCTATCACAGTAAAGTCATGGAGTTGGTAAATGCAGATAATACATGTACTTTGTATGCTGCTGTGTCAAACTGACCTCCTTGTGGTGAGACTGCATGTATCAGATGTGTAAATGAGACAGAAAATGTATCTTGACAGTCACAGTTGGTAAGAATCAAAGGTTCCCAAAGAAAACCCTTGAGATTCTATAGGAAATGCTTGGGGTCATTTTTGACCCCACTCATGAAAAACTGGGGTAGTGACACAAAAACTGCAATTTCTGAAAATGTATAAAAACATTTTAAAAAATTCAAATGGCTTGAAGTCACAAACATGTTTTATGAGGAATACCTGGAATATGGAAGAGTAAAAACTTTTAGTTTCAGAGTTTTTGAAGAATAACAACCCTCTGGGTCATTTTTGACCCCACTTGCATCTAAGGGTTAAGTATCTCGGGGTGTTGTTCACGAATGAGGGAAAACTGGAGCGTGAGATTGATAGGCGGATAGGTGCAGCGTCCGCAGTGAAGCGGGCGCTGTACCGGTCTGTCGTGGTGAAGAGAGAGCTGAGTCGAAAGGCAAAGCTCTCAATTTACCGATCGATCTACGTTCCCACCCTCATCTATGGTCATGAGCTTTGGGTTGTGACCGAAAGAACGAGATCTCGGATACAAGCGGCTGAAATGAGTTTTCTCCGCAGGGTGTCTGGACTCTCCCTTAGAGATAGGGTGAGAAGCTCAGTCATCCGGGAGGGACTCGGAGTAGAGCCGCTGCTTCTCCACATCGAGAGGAGCCAGTTGAGGTGGCTCGGGCATCTGGTTAGGATGCCTCCTGGACGCCTCCCTGGTGAGGTGTTCCGGGCATGTCCCACCGGGAGGAGACCCAGAGGAAGACCCAGGACACGCTGGAGGGACTATGTTTCTCGGCTGGCCTGGGAACGCCTTGGGATTCCCCCAGAGGAGCTGCTCCATGTGGCTGGGGAGAGGGAAGTCTGGGCCTCCCTACTTAAGCTGCTACCCCCGCGACCCGACCCCGGATAAGCGGACAAAAATGGATGGATGGAAGTTTGATTTTAAGCAAAACACAATTTTTTTCCTTAAACAACCATACCTCACTTTGAAGTCCAGTAGAAATTAGTTATTCTTGACAAAGTTGTTATAGACGTATTGTGGCTTTTAACTTAACCTTTAACTTAACCACTTGTTCTATTTAAACAATGTCCTTTGTTAATTTCTACCTTATTCACCCTTAGTTTGATTTTAAGCAAAACACAAATTATTTCCTTAAACAACAATAAATCACTTTGAAGTCCAGTAGAAATTAGTTATTCTTTGACAAAGTTGTTACAGAGACTTACTGTGGCTTTGAACTTAACTTTGAACTTAACCACTTATTCTGTTTAAACAATGTCCTTTGTTAATTTCCACCTTATTCAGTTACATTCGCTGGTCTTGGCTGCTTGTGTGCGTTGCTTAGGAGGTGGCGCCCTCTTGTGTTTGTACCACCGCAGTATCATCGTTCAGCTGCATACATGCCCTTTCTTTCTCGCCGGCAGGTGGCGGTAGAGTTTTTCACTGTAACGTTCTCAATGACAACAGAGCACGGCTTTTTGTTCAGACGGGCACCTTTAATGAATGCCGTGAAAAACTACAGAAACAAGACAGAAAGTACAGAAATAAAACACAATGCTTTGGGTACAGTACTGAGAAATGAGTAAACATGCTTTAACAAAGGGAATACGGTACCTCGTGGCCGTTCGTCATTAAAGAAGTCAAAGAAGTCCTAAGCGAGCATTTCTCGTCTTATGCATTTTAAATAAACATGTAAAATATTAGAACATCATGACTGACGGCTGTACGATGTATTACAACAGTTATAAATACCTTTTGAGTTAGTGAACAGTCTAAGCTGCTGGCTGCGTGCCTCTCGTTCTCCAGGTGAGTGTGTGTATGTCGGGGTGTGTCTAGTACCGTGATCTTGCCGCTCTCTTCCGTTCACACAAATCTCGCGATAACGGTACTAACAAAATAATCCTTCACTACAGAATAAATGCCTCTTTTACAAAGTATCACATTCTCAAGGTATGAGCAAAACAAATTAAACCCAAAATATTCTAACTACTAAAAAACAAATATTAATTCCCCTTTTAATGCATAAATCTTTTCAGCGACACGTACACCCCACTTAGACAGAGAGGGAAATCAGAGTTACGTACACCATATCAGTGTCACAGAGATACCCACACCCTCAGTTGCTGATGTGTTTAAAGTCTTAGAGTCAGACTTCAATGAGAGAAACTATGAGGATAAGTACGTATCCCAGGACAATGTTTGTTTTTTACAACTCCTCAGTGACACAATAAAGCAGAGAGAATATGGGCACTATCAAATGTCCCTTCCCTTCAAAGACAGTAAGCCACCAGCCCTTCCCAACAATAAAAGGCTAGCCACAGTTCGACTGGATCACCTAAAGAAAAGGCTAAAAGTTGACAAACAGTATCACGAGCATTACAACGCCTTTATGAGAGACATTATCAGCAGTGGTGATGCAGAACTAGCCCCTCCTGTGGCTAACGATGAGATCGCTTGGTACATCCCACACCATGGGGTGTACCACTGTAAAAGGCCAACAAAATTAAGAGTCGTCTTTGATTGTTGTGCCAAGTTTCTTGGCGTCTCACTGAACAATACTCTTCTCACAGGTCCTGATATGATTACTTCACTGGTGGGAATGCTCTGTCGTTTCAGAAGGGAGAATGTAGCCATCAGCTGTGACATTGAACAAATATTCTATCAGTTCTTTGTCTGCCCAGAGATGCATAACTACTTACGCTTTCTATGGTTGCCGGATCGACAACTACACGTAGAGCCCACTGTGTACAGAATGGTTGTGTATTTGTTTGGTGCTGGATCTTCCCCCGGATGTGCTCATTTTGGTCTTAAGTACCTAGTACAACAGCACAGATCTGACTAGCCGTAAGCCTCCAACTTTGTTGAAAGGATCTTTTATGTAGACGATGGGCTGACAAGTGTTCCATCAGTCAAAGAGACTCAAGAGCTCATAAATGAAACACAAGCCCTTTGCAAACTTGCAGGTTTATGTCTGCACAAGTTTAATTCTAATGAAAGTGATGCTTTCTCTCATGTTCCACCCTCAGAAAGAGCTACCGTATTTTACGGCCTATAAGTTGCACGTTTTTGCCTACACTTCCAAGCCCTGCGATTTATAGGCCGGTGCGACTTATACGTGGATTTTTCGGTTTTTTCCACTTTGGTCAAAAAATGGTCACTTAATTTAATGGTTTTTAACCGTCAAAGTGCATTTATCAAGAAAAGTTAAACTGAGACACACTTTTACTGTAATGTCAGCTAACAAAAATATATATATTATGTGTTTATCTTTAAAGATCAAAGAGATGCAGGTCTGTTTGCTGTAGTGCAGGTCTGTTGTTGCTGCGCATGCTCGTTTTGTGCCGTGAGGTGCGACTTATAGGCCGGTGTGACTTATACGTGGATTTTTCCACTTTATTGGACATAATTGGACTGGTGCGACTTATAGGGCGGTGCGACTTGTAGGACGGAAAATTCGGTAATACAACAGAGTCTGTTAGAGTTTTCTAATGTTTATCATCTAAAAACTTATATACAGTAGTATGAAAATATATACTTTTGCAAACCTAGATCAATCTGTGTTAACTCCCTGTTTAAGTATTTTTCTTACACAGATACTTGTTTACCGAAACCGAAGCACCGAAAGAATGTTTCCTTTGTTTCATAAGAATGTTCTCTTTTGTTTCAAGACCTGTTTGTTCTCTTTCTCAGTCAGAACTCAAAAACATATTTGTGTGAAAATTGTCTAACCTGTTTTGTAACCAACCAACAAATGTATAAAAGCATGACTGTCAAGCTTTCCAATCCGGACATGTTCTCGGCTAGTTTTAGGAGACTGTCCCACTTTTAAAAGTAAAATACCCATCCATCCATCCATCCATCTTCTTCCGCTTATCCGGGGTCGGGTCGCGGGGGTAGCAGCCTAAGTAGGGAGGCCCAGACTTCCCTCTCCCCAGCCACTTGGAGCAGTTCCTCCGGGGGAATCCCAAGGCGTTCCCAGGCCAGCCGAGAAACATAGTCCCTCCAGCGCGTCCTGGGTCTTCCTCTGGGTCTCCTCCCGGTGGGACGTGCCCGGAACACCTCACCAGGGAGGCGTCCAGGAGGCATCCTAACCAGATGCCCGAGCCACCTCAACTGGCTCCTCTCGATGTGGAGAAGCAGCGGCTCTACTCCGAGTCCCTCCCGGATGACTGAGCTTCTCACCCTATCTCTAAGGGAGAGTCCAGCCACCCTGCGGAGAAAACTCATTTCAGCCGCTTGTATCCGAGATCTTGTTCTTTCGGTCATAACCCAAAGCTCATGACCATAGATGAGGGTGGGAACGTAGATCGATCGGTAAATTGAGAGCTTTGCCTTTTGACTCAGCTCTCTCTTCACCACGACAGACCGGTACAGCGCCCGCTTCACTGCGGACGCTGCACCTATCCGCCTATCGATCTCACGCTCCAGTTTTCCCTCATTCGTGAACAAGATCCCGAGATACTTAAACTCCTCCACTTGGGGCAGGACCTCCTCCCCGACCCGGAGAGGGCATGCTACCCTTTTCCGGCTCAAGACCATGGCCTCGGATTTGGAGGAACTGATCCTCATCCCGGCCGCATCACACTCGGCTGCAAACCGCTCCAGTGAAAGTTGTAAATCACGAACTGATGAAGCCAGTAGGACCACATCATCTGCAAAAAACAGAGAAGCGATTCTAAGGTCACCAAAACGGATCCTCTCAACACCTTGGCTGCGCCTAGAAATTCTGTCCATAAAAGTTATGAACAGAATCGGTGACAAAGGGCAACCTTGGCGGAGTCCAACTCTCACCGGAAACGAGCCTGACTTACTGCCGGCAATGCGGACCAAGCTCTGACACCGGTCGTACAGGGACCTAACAGCCCTTATCAAAGGGCCTGGTACCCCATACTCCCGGAGTACCCCCCACAGAACCCCCCGAGGGACGCGGTCGAATGCCTTCTCCAAGTCCACAAAACACATGTAAACTGGTTGGGCAAACTCCCACGCACCCTCCAGGACCCTGCTGAGGGTGTAGAGCTGGTCCAGTGTTCCACGACCAGGACGAAAACCACACTGCTCCTCCTGAATCCGAGGTTCGACTATCCGACGGACCCTCCTCTCCAGAACCCCTGAATAGACCTTACCAGGGAGGCTTAAGAGTGTGATCCCCCTATAGTTGGAACACACCCTACGGTCCCCCTTTTTAAATAGGGGAACCACCACCCCAGTCTGCCAATCCAAGGGAACTGCCCCCGATGTCCACGCGATATTGCAGAGTCGCGTAAGCCAACACAACCCTACAACATCCAGAGCCCTAAGGAACTCCGGGCGAATCTCATCCACCCCCGGAGCCTTGCCACCGCGGAGCTTTTTAACCACCTCGGCGACCTCAGCACCAGAGATCGGAGAACCCGACCCAAAGTCCCCAGGCTCTGCTTCCTCAGTGGAAGACGTGCCAGTAGGATTGAGGAGGTCTTCGAAGTATTCCGCCCACCGACTCACAACATCCCGAGTTGAGGTCAGCAGCACGCCACCTCCACCATAAATGGTGTTGGTCTCGTACCTCTTTCCCCCCCTGAGACGCCGGATGGTGGACCAGAATCGCCTCGAAGCCGTACGGAAGTCATTCTCCATGGCCTCTCCGAACTCCTCCCACGCCCGAGTTTTTGCCTCAGCAACCACCCGAGCCGCATGCCGCTTGGACTGCCGGTACCTATCAGCTGCTTCCGGGGTCCCACAAGCCAAAAAGGCCCAATAGGACTCCTTCTTCAGCCTGACAGCATCCCTCACTGCCGGTGTCCACCACCGGGTTCGAGGGTTGCCACCTCGACAGGCACCAACAACCTTGCGGCCACAGCTCCGATAAGCTGCCTCGACAATAGAGGCGCGGAACACGGCCCACTCGGACTCCATGTCCCCCGCCTCCCTCGGAACGTGTTCAAAGCTCTCCCGGAGGTGGGAGTTAAAGCTCCGTCTTACGGGAGACTCTGCCAGACGTTCCCAGCAGACCCTCACGATACGTTTGGGTCTGCCAGGTCTGACCGGCATCCTCCCCCACCATCGGAGCCAACTCACCACCAGGTAGTGGTCAGTAGACAGCTCCGCCCCTCTCCTCACCCGAGTGTCCAAGACATGCGGCCGCAGATCAGATGAGACGACAACAAAGTCGATCATCGAACTGCGACCTAGGGTGTCCTGGTGCCAAGAGCACATATGGACACCCTTATGCTTAAACATGGTGTTCGTTATGGACAATCCATGACGAGCACAGAAGTCCAATAACAGAACACCACTCTGGTTCAGATCAGGGGGGCCGTTCCTCCCAACCACACCCCTCCAGGTCTCACTGTCATTGCCCACGTGAGCGTTGAAGTCCCCCAGTAGAACAAGGGAGTCCCCAGGAGGCGCACTCTCCAATACCCCCTCCAAGGACTCCAAAAAGGGTGGGTAGTCTGAGCTGCCGTTTGGTGCATAGGCACAAACAACAGTCAGAGCCCGTCCCCCCACACGTAGGCGAAGGGAGGCTACCCTCTCGTTCACCGGGGTGAACCCCAACGTACAGGCACCAAGATGGGGGGCAACCAGTATGCCCACTCCTGCTCGGCGCCTCTCACCAGGGGCAACTCCAGAGTGGAAGAGTGTCCAACCCCTCTCAAGGAAACTGGTTCCAGAGCCAGAGCCATGCGTTGAGGTGAGTCCGACTATTTCTAGTCGGAACCTCTCAACCTCACACACTAGCTCAGGCTCCTTCCCCACCAGAGAGGTGACATTCCATGTCCCAATGGCCAGCTTCTGTAGCCGAGGATCAGACCGCCAGGGTCCCCGCCCTCGGCCACCACCCATCTCACATTGCACCCGACCCCTTTGGCCCCTCCCACAGGTGGTGAGCCCATGGGAAGGGGGACCCACGTCTCCTCTTCGGGCTGTGCCCGGCCGGGCTCCATGGGTAAAAGCCCGGCCACCAGGCGCTCGCCAGCGTGCCCCACCTCCGGGCCTGGCTCCAGAGTGGGGCCCCGGTGACCCGCGTCCGGGCGAGGGAAAACTTAGTCCATTAATTGTACTCATCATAGGGGTTTTTGGGCTGCACTTTGTCTGATCCCTCACCTAGGACCTGTCTGCCTTGGGTGACCCTTCTAGGGGCATGAAGCCCCTGACAACATAGCTCCTAGGATCATTGGGACACTCAAACCCCTCCATCACGGTAAGGTGGCAGCCCAGGGAGGGGAGTAAAATACCCACAAGCTAATTTTGTCATTTGTGTGATTCTTTTAGTAGAAGTTGCTGCAAGGGTTTGGTTTAAAAAACCCATCATTTCTGGTGCTGAAGACCCGGGATATCCTCACACCTGCCCACAATGGCCTTTGATGAAGGGAAAGCTGAAAGTCCATGCGCATGGCCATCTCACAGCCCTGGAAGATCGATCGTTTCTACCAGGTCAGCAAGGCCTGAAATCAAGTGCCACCGTGGCAGCCTGATGGATCAACTGAACATCACACATTTTACAAAAGCAGTGAGTATAAACAGGAATTCCTTGTATATTGAAAAAATAGGACAGAACTACGGGTAGTAAAAAGCTGAGCCAAGACCTTCTAATTTAGGTTAGACTTATATTTTCTAAAGTCAAAGCTATGGTGTACATGAGTTTGGCTGTATAAGTTTAAAACCTTTTTAAAAGTGAGGAAAATTTAAGTTAAAACCTGAAAAACAAGTGAGACTAATTAAATTTAATTAATTAAATTTAAATTTAAGTCAAAACCTGAAAGACAGTGAAACTAATTTCTTCCAATAGCTTTATTAGGCATAAAAGTGAGGCTCAGAAAGGAATAGTGAATTTAAAACGCGTTACTTTTGGGATTCTTTTTCTTTCCTATCTGTATTGGGAGATAATTGAATGTACAATTTGGGTACAAGTGTGATTTCAGCTAAAAAAAGGACATTTTACATGCGCAGATTGTTTTAAAATTGTTTTGTACATGTGAGTATGTGTGATGCTGAATGCACGCATGAATGAGAAAGAAAAAAGAAAAACAACGCAGGAAGACATAACTGACAAAATTTTAAAATAGACCTGACTGACAAAACCAGTTGTTTGTACTTTATTTTGGAGAGAGCAACAAGAAATTCTCTGCAAAGTTACTTTAAAAGAAGAATGCTTGTTGCCCAGCTGTTCTGAACTAAAATTATTATTCTGTTTGTGAAACTGTCTGAGCTAAAAACAGGTATTTTGTGTTTTAGTTGAGAAACAAAACACAACAAACTGGTTTTGTTTCTTTAGGTAGGATTGAGTTGTGGAGGTGACATGAGATTGACAGATATTGAGAGTTCAGAGAGGCTTGGCAGAGGAGTGTGTTGACTGAAAGGAATTTTGGGAATTACCAGTAGTTGTGTGGAAAAGTGAGTTTCAGCAAGTGAGTTTCAGCAAGTGGATAGACCACCAGGGAAGACATACATGCGCACGCGCACACGTACACACACATACACATACACACACACACACACGGCTAGTTGGAACAGTGGCCGTGTTTCCATCAAGGTTTCTTGATACGCATTTTGAAGTATCGTATCGGAAAAGCTGAATGGAAAATGGCACGATTCGAATTAACTTCCTCTAATTCGCAAAAAAAGTTGATACGCTCGCTTGAGGTGGTTTTTGGGTTTTTCGAATCGGAGCCGATTCGCAAAACGAGAGATGGAAACAAATTTGCCGACTCAGTTCTGCCGTAGCGAACATTTACGTCACGTGACTTCGTCTCCGGACAACATGTAACATCGCTAAAACTAGTTGGCATGACAGAATAAATACAACTTGCCCGATAGCAACACATACCTGAAATATTCTCTCCATTTTGCCAAGATGTGTGGTCGGGTCCTGTTCTCAACCGCTACTTCCTGTTTACTGTAGACATGCGTAACGCTGACGTCTGACGTAATGACGCTGACGTCTGACGTAATGCCGCTTTGCACGGCCTGGTGGATGCGCTTCAAGCCAGTTGATGGAAACACTTCTGATTCGCATTAATTTTTATTTACATTTTTGCGAAATTTCAAAAATTCACTCAAAATTCGAATTGAAAATAGATGCAAACACGGTTAGTGACTTGATCAGATTTCAGAATTAGTTGGCCCCACCTGTCTCTAAGAAGGGAAACCATTTTGAAAATACTTTGACTAGTACTAAGTTGACTTTTGTGTATGCTTTTGTAAAGTGCCTGAAGAGGATTTCAGTGGTAATTTAGTGCTATTACATAGACTTGATTGAATTTAATTAAATATATACTGGTTTAGGTTATGCATGACAAGCATAGTGGTGAACTGTTAGGATTTATGAATTTAAGGATGTATGAATGTATATAGGAAATTTGGTTTTGGTTCAAGTTAAATTAATGTTTTTATTTTTATGAATCTGAGTGTTTTTACTTTGTAGAGTGGTTTGAACTCCTTTTTGTACAAACAGAATGGCTCATTTGAAGGGTAAATGCTGACAGATGTTCCAATATAGGATTGGCTAAAAGATAATTGATTTTGATAATTGTATTTAATAGGGTTTTTGAATCAGGACAGAATTTACGGATAAAGGATGTAAATCTGGCTAAACTCACAAAACACATACATTTGATAAGTCTCCACTGGACTAGCAGCTGAAGCTTACACATACACAAACATCTGAGTTTTGTATCTTGAGTCTCTGGTTTTTGGATCGCCGGATCAATCAATCAATCAATCAATCAATCACCTTTATTTAACCAGGTAGAGCCCATTGAGATCGAGATCTCTTTTACAAGGGTGACCTGGTCAAGTGGTCAGCAGCACACGTCACATTGGCAATAGGCATTTGCACTTATCAAAAAGAAAATAAAGAAAACTACAATCACAGTAAACAGATGTTGACAGTTCAAAACCAACAGGATATGACAGATTTCTATATACATTATATACAAAACAAGCAGACAAAAAAAAACCAACAATGACATGTATATTGGATAAGTAGTGGTTAGAAACATCTGCAATGGTCAAGTTTCTTGATGACATTTTCTACTACGGTTGACATAAAGGATCCAGGAGAGATGAATGTTGATAGTTTCAGGATCAGATACCAAGTGTGTACAGGTTGACGCTGAAAAAGGTCTGACCAATGTGACTTTTCTGAAAACACAGTTACTGAAAACAACAAAGAAATGCACTGTCAAGTCAAGCAATGTGACTTTTCACTACTGGAGCAAAAACTGTCAACAAACTGGAATGTGTGCCATACTTGAACTTTTATGAAACTATGTCCATATGAGGGTCCTGGATTTGGTCAAAACAGCAGGAACATCCAGTCAAGTCTTGCTGTATGCTGAGCCATGAACTGCTGCCCACAGTTGAACATATCTCCAGACAAAGGGAGACAGCAGACAGAGAGCCGTATGGTCCAGCTATCCAAAGTCACTAACGACAACTGCAGTCTGGTGAAGGTGTTCAACCCCACATTTGGTCTGTAAGGGTCATCCAAAGATTTCAGTGTCATGGTCAAAACTGCAGTTTGCTTTGATAAAAAACACTCACTAAGCTCATTTTTCAAGATATGCCAGAAGCATGTCACATGATTTTTAGTGTACTGAATGTGGGTCTGCTGGACTGCTTGCCTTTTTCCAATACTCTGAAATGAAAATTGTTTTATAACCTCAAAACCTTGTATAAAGTTGAAATCATACATTTGACTTTTTGTTTTTACAGATAAAGTGAGTCACAGAGATTTACAAGAGACCTGTACAAGAATCCTGAAATTGATGGAGTTTCCTAAAACATCTGTCCGTTTTTACTTTTGAACTGAGATAACTAGTTTTTTTGATTGGTTAAAATGGGATTTAATTTATGTAATTGTTGATTGTTTGGATTAAAATGATATAGGAATGGAATGGAATTTAGTTTTATGATTCTACAGTTCTAGGTTTTTATTTAAACTGTTTCAAAGGAGGGATTGTAAAAGATGACATTTATAGCATTTAAAAGATAATTTAAATAGATTAAATTTATAGCATTTAAAAGAAAATTTAAAAGATGATTGATAACTACAATGACATCTATACAAACGGCATTGCTTTTGTATATATCTAACCAAAACATTTTCTCTTTCCTCTGTTGAAATGTGTACAGATTCCAAAAATCTAGGGGGACACCCGAAGATTTTAACTAAGACAACATGATCAAACCACAGGTCCCTAAGGTGGACTTGATCAGGGTTTGATTGGAGACGTTGGTAGTGCTGTTTTTTTAATACATCCAACTTAACTTGGAAACATTTTAATGTTTTATTGTACATTTATGGGTAAGGTGATCATTTGAATTATATATTCTGCTCATGCATCAATGAAGTTCCTTCCACAGACTCCATGAGGTAAGCAAAATTAATAATAATAATGAATTGTCTGTGCCGGGACTCCTGACGATCCTGTTTTGAACTCAGAAACAAAACTGGGAAATGGCATACGTTTTGGGGAAAGTTTTCTATTGTTGAGGTGATTGGTCTAAACTAATACTAATACTAACACTATTACTAATACGGGCATGGGAATTAAAAATATGTAAACATTATCCTATTTTCTTGTCTGTACTAATTATTGGATTCTGCCCAGCTCTTTAGGTCATGCTGAGGGAGTTTGGCCCCACCCAGGAGACTGGTTTTGTCGGGGACCCCTGTTGGAAACACTGGGAGTCGGAGCATTGGCTGGAGACCATCTCAGAGCAGGATGATTCCGGAGATGGAGCAACAGGATTCCAGAATCTTCCATGGGCTGCCCAACTGTCTGGGTGACGGGGTAGTGTGACGCAGAGCCACACTGAGATGGGGCAGCAGGATTTCTGCCGACAAGCATGCTTTCTCTGCATCAAATGCGACGTCTTGATTATGCTAACTTGCCCAGAGAAAATGCAGGGCAATTTTAGTACTGAAAACATTTTTAATAGCTGGTTTTAGACCTTTTGAAGAAATCTCTCTCTCTCTCTCTCTCTCTCTCTCTCTCTCTCTCTCTCTCTC
>JBBPBX010050735.1:0-14271 GCA_038048925.1 Garcialebias charrua
TTGCAGTACTGTACAAAGTCAGAGAACTATTGAATGATAAAGCTCTGTATTGTTGTATAACACAATCATTGTTCCACACTTAATCTATTGTATTGATGTTTGGGGGAATGCGTGTAAAACAATTAAAGTTTATTTTTGTTTTACAGGAAAGAGCTGTAAGAATTATCACTAGAAAACATTACCGTCATCCATCGTACATTATTTTATCAACTGAAGTTATTGAAGTTCCATGATTTGGTAGATTATAATATTTTATCAGTTATGTATAGGGCTCAGAATAACGCATTACCTTTAAATATCCAAATACATTTTGTTAAAAGACAAAGTTGTTATAATCTCAAGGGAACAGAGATATTTGTAAAACCAAAATATAGAACTAGTTTAAAGGGACGGTCTAACTCAATCCAGGGAATTGGATTATGGAATGGTTTGGAGAATGTAGTTAAAAATGCCAAGTCAATGTTTACATTTAAGAAAATGATCAAAACTGAATTGTTAAAAAAAAAAAAAAAGAAGTAGCTTAATGTGTATTGTATTAGAGTTAGAAAATTAGAAAAAGTTATTCATTTTGTTCCGTTACTTGTAGATAATTACTGTTTGAACTGATTGTTTGAAAAAAGAGGCAGATATACCGGTAATAATATTTTTTCTTCCTTCTGCTACCTTTCATTTTATATTTTGTATTCGTATCATATATGGGATTGTTTTGTATTGTATTTTAAAATGAATAAATGTATAAATAAAATAAAAGTCAACATTAGAGATGGTGTCAAAGGCCAGGGAGAAGAGAAGAGTTTTAAGAAGGGATTTAAAAACAGACAGGGAAGAGGTCTGTCTGATGTTCATGGGAAGGTGTTTCCACAGATTAGCAGCTGCCGCAGTAAAAGCACGGTCTCCTCTGAGTTTACGCTTTGCCTTCAGCGCTCAGGAGCAGCTGATCACATGACTTGAGGGATAGAGAGGGTGTGACGGATGCAGCAACTCGGACCGATAGGGCGGGGCAAGTCCATCAGAGCTTTAAAAGCAAATAAAATAATTTTTAAATGAATCCTAGATCAGGGCTATTCAACTAAACTGCTCAGGGGGGCACAGTCTCTGAAAGCCAAAGGAAGGGGGGGACATGGACATCCAGTGATTAAAATCCATCCATCCATCCATTTTCTTCCGCTTATCCGGGGTCGGGTCGCGGGGGTAGCAGCCTAAGTAGGGAGGCCCAGACTTCCCTCTCCCCAGCCACTTGGAGCAGCTCCTCTGGGGGAATCCCAAGGCGTTCCCAGGCCAGCCGAGAAACATAGTCCCTCCAGCGTATCCTGGGTCTTCCTCTGGGTCTCCTCCCGGTGGGACATGCCCGGAACACCTCACCAGGGAGGCGTCCAGGAGGCATCCTAACCAGATGCCCGAGCCACCTCAACTGGCTCCTCTCGATGTGGAGAAGCAGCGGCTCTACTCCGAGTCCCTCCCGGATGACTGAGCTTCTCACCCTATCTCTAAGGGAGAGTCCAGCCACCCTGCGGAGAAAACTCATTTCAGCCGCTTGTATCCGAGATCTTGTTCTTTCGGTCATAACCCAAAGCTCATGACCATAGATGAGGGTGGGAACGTAGATCGATCGGTAAATTGAGAGCTTTGCCTTTTGACTCAGCTCTCTCTTCACCACGACAGACCGGTACAGCGCCCGCTTCACTGCGGACGCTGCACCTATCCGCCTATCGATCTCACGCTCCAGTTTTCCCTCATTCGTGAACAAGATCCCGAGATACTTAAACTCCTCCACTTGGGGCAGGACCTCCTCCCCGACCCGGAGAGGGCATGCTACCCTTTTCCGGCTCAAGACCATGGCCTCGGATTTGGAGGAACTGATCCTCATCCCGGCCGCATCACACTCGGCTGCAAACCGCTCCAGTGAAAGTTGTAAATCACGAACTGATGAAGCCAGTAGGACCACATCATCTGCAAAAAACAGAGAAGCGATTCTAAGGCCACCAAAACGGATCCTCTCAACACCTTGGCTGCGCCTAGAAATTCTGTCCATAAAAGTTATGAACAGAATCGGTGACAAAGGGCAACCTTGGCGGAGTCCAACTCTCACCGGAAACGAGCCTGACTTACTGCCGGCAATGCGGACCAAGCTCTGACACCGGTCGTACAGGGACCTAACAGCCCTTATCAAAGGGCCTGGTACCCCATACTCCCGGAGTACCCCCCACAGAACCCCCCGAGGGACGCGGTCGAATGCCTTCTCCAAGTCCACAAAGCACATGTAAACTGGTTGGGCAAACTCCCACGCACCCTCCAGGACCCTGTTGAGGGTGTAGAGCTGGTCCAGTGTTCCACGACCAGGACGAAAACCACACTGCTCCTCCTGAATCCGAGGTTCGACTATCCGACGGACCCTCCTCTCCAGAACCCCTGAATAGACCTTACCAGGGAGGCTTAAGAGTGTGATCCCCCTATAGTTGGAACACACCCTACGGTCCCCCTTTTTGAATAGGGGAACCACCACCCCAGTCTGCCAATCCAAGGGAACTGCCCCCGATGTCCACGCGATATTGCAGAGTCGCGTAAGCCAACACAACCCTACAACATCCAGAGCCCTAAGGAACTCCGGGCGAATCTCATCCACCCCCGGAGCCTTGCCACCGCGGAGCTTTTTAACCACCTCGGCGACCTCAGCACCAGAGATCGGAGAGCCCGACCCAAAGTCCCCAGGCTCCGCTTCCTCAGTGGAAGACGTGCCAGTAGGATTGAGGAGGTCTTCGAAGTATTCCGCCCACCGACTCACAACATCCCGAGTTGAGGTCAACAGCACGCCATCCCCACCATAAATGGTGTTGGTCGCGTACCGCTTTCCCCCCCTGAGACGCCGGATGGTGGACCAGAATCGCCTCGAAGCCGTACGGAAGTCATTCTCCATGGCCTCTCCGAACTCCTCCCACGCCCGAGTTTTTGCCTCAGCAACCACCCGAGCCGCATGCCGCTTGGACTGCCGGTACCTATCAGCTGCTTCCGGGGTCCCACAAGCCAAAAAGGCCCAATAGGACTCCTTCTTCAGCCTGACAGCATCCCTCACTGCCGGTGTCCACCACCGGGTTCGAGGGTTGCCACCACGACAGGCACCAACAACCTTGCGGCCACAGCTCCGATAAGCTGCCTCGACAATAGAGGCGCGGAACACGGCCCACTCGGACTCCATGTCCCCCGCCTCCCTCGGAACGTGTTCAAAGCTCTCCCGGAGGTGGGAGTTAAAGCTCCGTCTTACGGGAGACTCTGCCAGACGTTCCCAGCAGACCCTCACAATACGTTTGGGTCTGCCAGGTCTGACCGGCATCCTCCCCCACCATCGGAGCCAACTCACCACCAGGTAGTGGTCAGTTGACAGCTCCGCCCCTCTCTTCACCCGAGTGTCCAGGACATGCGGCCGCAGATCAGATGAGACGACAACAAAGTCGATCATCGAACTGCGACCTAGGGTGTCCTGGTGCCAAGAGCACATATGTACACCCTTATGCCTGAACATGGTGTTCGTTATGGACAATCCATGACGAGCACAGAAGTCCAATAACAGAACACCACTCGGGTTCAGATCAGGGGGGCCGTTCCTCCCAACCACACCCCTCCAGGTCTCACTGTCATTGCCCACGTGAGCGTTGAAGTCCCCCAGTAGAACAAGGGAGTCCCCAGGAGGCGCATTTCATAAAAAAAATTAAATGTGTTTTGGAGTTTTTGGAATTTTGGAGTCCTTGGAGGGGGTATTGGAGTGATTAAAATAATTATGTAAATAAACCAAAGTTTACAATAATCTGCTACCTTTTAAATGTGTTTATTTTATTGCACTGAATCGTAAGAACCAAAAACCTAAACTAGAACCCCTCACAAAAAACATACTTTTTTTTTTTATGAAATGGGCTGGATTGAAGTCACCTGCGAGCCGGAAAATGGCCCGCGAGCCACCAGTTGAATAGCCCTGTCCTAGAATGCACAGACAGACCGTGCAGGGAGGATAAAACAGGGGAAATGTGGTCAAACTTTGGTGTGCCACTTAAAATCTGTGCAGCAGCATCTGCACCCCTGAAGCTGACAGATGTGTTACAATAATCCAGCCGAGCGGTCACAAAGGCTTTTTTTGATCTAGTGAATTGTTGCTTCAACATCCGTCTCTACCCTGTGTGTACTGCAGCCATAGTAATGGATTATTTTAATATTTATGCTGTATCGGGCAGCTGTTCTATCACAAATCATTAATAAATAATAATTAAAAATATAATAATTCTCTTTATTGTAGCACTTTGAGATTTTCATTAATGAAAAGTGCGTTATAAATTAAATTCATTATTATTATTATTGATAAAACGTAGTCTCCCAGCTCACTGGCTTTTCCACCCACAGAGGTGCACACTTGTTGCAAACATAAAATCTCACATTGCATTCAATACAAGCCGCCAGATGTTGACTCTGGGGCGACACAGTGGCGCAGTTGGTAGAGCTGCTGCCTCTCAGTGAACAGGTCACTGGTTCAAATCCCTGTCAGGAAGCTATTTTGGTTAGAGTTTGCATGTTCTCTCCGTGCATGTGTGGGTTTTCTCCAGGTACTCCAGTTTCCTCCCATAGACCAAAAACATGCATGTTAG
Source organism: Garcialebias charrua (assembly GCA_038048925.1). Classification (NCBI taxonomy): domain Eukaryota; kingdom Metazoa; phylum Chordata; class Actinopteri; order Cyprinodontiformes; family Rivulidae; genus Garcialebias; species Garcialebias charrua. Next base: position 4,629 of record JBBPBX010050735.1, read on the forward strand.
GCTGATGGTAATTCTAAATAGTCTCTAGATGTGAGTGAGAGAGTGAATGTTTGTTTGTCTCTATATGTCCCTGTGATGGACTGGAGACCTGTCCAGGGTGTCCCCCACGTCTCACACAGTGACTGCTGGACATGGACACCAGTGACCCACAAAGGACGAAGCAGGTAAAAGATAATGGATGGATGGATGTTGACTCTGCTCTTTGGCCACATTTTCACCACCACTGGAAATAAAATGCTGCTGCACACAGAGCTCTCTGCTGTGATCCGCTACAGAACTCTAAATACATCCAGCGTTCACTAAAACAGACATTTATTGTGACGTAGTGACGTGGCTCTGAGGAAAACCAAACCAGGTGGAACACCCAAACGTCTCTGATAAAAACCAGATTACACTCGAGTCTCGCTGTACGTACCTGTAGTGCCAACTCCTGAATGTGTCTGAACAACTCGATGTCTTTTTCTGTCAGGTTCTCGTGGCCAGGCGGTTTCTCATCTTCGTCATGCCAGTCGCTGCCGTCCTGATTGTCTGAAGGTTAAAACATTTAAGTCATCGTTAATGAAAACTCAAAGAGTTCTGGCTAAAACATCGTGTAACAACGCTCAAGGACCAGAAATAACCTTTCGTCATGTCCACAGCACATGTACTGATAAATCTAATTGTTTCATAAAATGAAATCATTGGTTTAAGTTGTAAAACAAGAACGCTAAGAGCATTTAAATAAAAGGTTCTTTGCTTATTTCCGTTAACTGTGTTTTAAGACTCCTTTAAAGGTTTAATTAAATTCTATTTAATCTCAAGTGGTCTATTCAACTTACAATAGTTTACTTTAAAACATCAACAGCAGTTTCTCAAGACTGATGTTAAGCAGATGCTCTGTCATTTAACACCATGAGTGATTCATTATCTACACAACGCTGCTTTAACTAAAACTCTGCTTTTAAGTTCAGTCAAAGCCAGTAAGCAGTTAAAGATGTCTACTTATTTATTCTTATAATACTTTAGGTTGAGGTTGAGGAGGTTGAGGAGCATCAAGTGTAGAACCACTAGACTGAGGAACAGCTTCTACCCTGAGGCTGTTAGACTCATGAATAAATAAAAATAAAATTAAAATAAACACTGCAAAATATCACATCATGCTGATGCTGATCTGTTTTCTTGTTGCTGTGTTCATCTGTGTTCATCTGTGACCATCTGCTCATACAAACTCATGTTCGTGCTGCTGTTTATTCCCACTATATTAGGCTTAGTGTATTACTAGTTGATGTTTTTCTTAGTTAGTTCTCGATGTTATTACTGTTTTTCTCTTTCATTTGTTGTTGGATGTAACTGGGACCTCGTGTACATAATCTCGTTTTCATCTCATGTACCACATGCGGTGCAAATGACAATAAAGACTCTCTGACTCTGACTCTGACTCTTATACCCTAGTACATACAATACATACGGTAGTCCCTCGCTAGATCACGGTTTTTCATAATAAGATTGGACATGACACAATTGGCTGATTGATGGATGAGCAATGGATTTGTTTATTTAAAATAAATTATTTTGCATCGTGTGCAGCCCACAGGTGCAGCTCCCTCCTGCAGCTGATCAGCTGTTCTCCTTCTCTGCCACCACACACACGTCTCCTGCATCAGATTTGTGAATGTTAACCCTTTGCTGTCCAGATGCACCGATTGACTTTTGTCTTCCAACTTAAAATTCAAAGTATGTCACATGGTACAATCGTCATAATCACAAAATATAAAAGTGTTAAAAGTTATTTTTAATTATTTTAGAACTTTTATGTTCAGTCGTTTCAGTGTAATTGATCAAGAAGTACATTTCTGCTCCGTGCTGCAGAGCTGAAGCTGTGTGACATCCCTCTGATGTCCTGCTGCACTTCTCTTCTGTACAATTTAAATACTGTAACATTTTAAATAAACAATCCATGCTGCATGGATTGTGTATTTAAAATGTTACAGTATTTAAATTTAAATTGGTTATTTAAGGAGGGAGACTGGAGTGGGAATAAGAGGTGATGAGTGAGCGTGATTGCAGCCTGGCACACGTCATGACAAAGTTTACTGAACTTGAACTGAACTTGAACTGAACTTGGACTACTGTAACCCTACTTCATGGTTTTTCACTTATCGCTGGTGGGCGTGGTCCCAAACACCCGCGATAAACGAGGGACCACTGTATTACTGATATTTATGTAGACCAGTTCACTTGGTTCTGCAGCTGTTTATCAGTCTATAATTTTAGCCACACTCATTTAACGCGTTTTCTAATTTCCTGATATGGTTAAATGGTAAATGGACTGTACTTACATTGAACCTTTCTATCTTATCAAAATACTCAAAGCTCTTTACAACACAATCTGTGCCTCATTTACTACACAAAAGTTGTACTAGACCTGTACAAAGAATATTCAGTTATTTATCACATTCATACATTGATGGGACACACATTGGAGGCATTGAGGGGTTCAGTGTCTTGCCCAGGGACACTTTAGCATGTGACTGCTGGTGGAACTGAACCCCTAACTCTTGCATTGGAGGACGACTGCTCTAACCACTCAGCCACAGCTGCCCACAGGTTAAGAACTAACAAGTTGATCTCACCCCCTCTGTCATCGTCTTCTTTGCGACCGGCTTTCTTTCGAATGCGGCACTGCTGTGAATAATCCACCACCTCCTGTCGCGCCTTTCGGCCTTCGGGCGACGGCGTAAAAAACTTGGTGAGGGCATCGATGAGGCCCTTGGTCTTGTTGTTGAAGTGCAGGCTGCTGTGCGACTGGTCGTCGTCTCCGCGCATCGAAAAAAGCAGGCGGTCGTCGCCGGGGTAACCCTCACAGGAGGAGCTGGAGGAAGAGTTGGCTGAGGTGGAGCGCTTCCTCCGACCTCGGCCGCCCAACTTCTTGAAGGGCCGCCCCGGCCTGCGGGGGGAGTCAGGCGTCTCATTACGATAATATCAGGAGGTAAACAACGAAGGAAGTAATAATCATTCTGTTTTAACACAAACAATTAAATCAGACAAGAACAACATCAAGTCCTGCTAAATCCACCCACCATGTGCACATCGTCCAACTAACACAACATAAACTACTTTGGTATGAAGCCACTCTTAACTCTTTATTAGACCTGTCACAATAACAAATTTTGCTGAGCAATTAATTGTCTCAGAATTTATTGCGATAAACGATAATATTGTTTTAAATTTTACAATTATTAGTAATTATTGTCAAATTTAAGAAGAAATGTTGGTAAATTTTATTTTGTGTGTAGTACCTTTTTTGACCACTCAATGGCAGTATAATACTGTTTAACCAAAGGATGGATAGTGAGGGAGCGAGCAGCGTGTCCCTTTAACAAAAATGGGAGGGAGGCCCCTTGGCGTGACATGGGCTGTCTCTCGTTATTTTTTTCGGCTCTCAAAATGGCGGACGCTCGGTGTGGTTTGAGCTCTTTAGCATAACATTTTTCACACAAAGCTTTTAAAAAAATCAGTAAACAAGTTCTCAGCTTCTTTTTTCAGAGGAAAAACAACTGTTAACACAAAGGGACGGGTTTCAACCGTGAATTTTGGAGCTCGATAAGACGGACGTTTTTTCCCCCGAGGTCAGCCTGTTAGCTTAGCTCGTAGCTTAGCTTCTCAGCTTAGCTGCTTTTAATTATCCAAAAACTTGATTATGGACAGTTAAAACAAAATTTCAAGAGAAAAGAGAAAGGAAGGGGTCAGCGAAGAGCATTGGAGTTGAGCTTTTTGTCATCCAGTGTCTTCAGTAGAAAGAGAGAGACATGAAGAAACGATAAAGCTGATAAATGAAAATGAGGTAGATAATTTTCATTTATCATGCGATTAAGTGATTTATTGTTTATTGTGATAGGCCTTCTCCTTATGGTCTTCTTTTATACTTTAGGAAATGAAAATCAACTTGAGTTCAACTTAAGGGTACCATCCCAACCTGATGACAACCTAAACATATAATTAACACAAAGACAAAAACATAATAAAGTGTGTTAGAGCAGTCATCTTGCTCTTTGTTTCATAAGGTGCAGATGTTATGTTGCACAGCTGGCAGAAGACAAAGAGTCCATTTGAAGCTCTGTACCTGTTCTTGGGCCGCCCCAGCGGTGCGTTGTAGCGCCGCTTGATTTCTGCTGCCTTTTCATGTAGAAGTGTCTTTCCCTTTTTCCTGGGCTGGCAGATCTGACAAATCCACATGCCTGAGACGGAACAAGAAGCGTGAGCCGTTACAGCTGGAGCTCAGGAGGCCATTTAACCTCCATTAACCTTCGTTAAAGCACTTTTTTCAATTCACTTTTAATTCAACCTTTCAAAGCTACCACGTTGGGAACATGAGGTGATAATTTAGGAGTCTTGTATAGTCTCTTTTAGATGTAAATTATACATTAACTAAATTTGGAGAGGTAGCCGTCTGCCACGTGTACCGTTTAGAACTACTTTTCAACTTTTAGCACCTTGAATTGATTTGAACCAATTTGCTGCAAATGTTTGAATATTGCAAATGCACACGAAGCTCTTCATGAAGCTCTTCACGTACTTGTCAAAAGCGGTCTGAATGAAAAATGAGGATTATTAGCACAAAATGTTTGATGTTTAAATCTCTGAGTGCTGTCCCTGTAAGAGACTGATGACATGTTTTGTATCATTTGATCATTTACCTTTTGGCATCCGTGTGAGAGGAGGGTCGCAGCACTCCATGTGGAAGCCCCGGTCGCACGAGTCACAGAACAACATGTTGTCCTGCACAAACACACGTACAGATCATTATCAGCTTTATGTGCAGCTAACGTTGTGTGATCAGGTCAGCGCTGTTCGATGACTGTCCAGGTAATACGACTCCAACATAGTGATGCAAAAGAGAGCGTTAACATTAGTGCACTTGACTCCGCCCCCGTACATCGTTTTCCTTCATGCATCGTAGCAGCGAGCTGCGCCTTCATAACAAATGACGCCTCACTTGACAGGACAAAAGAAGATCCTGCAGGGGCTGATAAAAATAGCTCACTCCCAGGACCACATATGTTGATCAGTAACACTATCTGGCACTGAAGGAACGACGACAGCGTGCAGAGATGCTGTCTGGCTGCCGGTCGGCCATGTTTGTTCATCCACTCACCGCATTCTTGCCTTGATCCTGACAGCTGCTGCAAGTCTTGCACTCGATGCACTGCCACCACAGAGCCTTTACTCGCACTGAGAGCTCTGGGGCGAACTTTAGACAGGACGGGTGGCCTGCAGGTAAACACACACACACACACAAGTGCATCAACATCACACACAGTTCTCAGATCACTGTTGACTGACAGCTCTGACACACTTTGTAAATGGAAGGGGATGGGGGAACCCTGAAAGCTCACGTTGAAGCAAACCTGGCTGCAAACTGAATGTTCAAACATAAGTGACTGTCAGAGCTGGGCTTTTTGCTTTCTTGTAGGAGAAGCAAACAAAAAGGGCTTTGACTGGGGCATAAACCTGCAGAGGGAGGAGGTAAAGCACCTTCACTGCTCTGCTTTCTATCTCATCACCAGGCCCGAGCAAATAATGAACCCTTGAATCTAAAACAAAAGAACTAAATCTTTTTAGAGAACCAATCGTACTGCAAAGCTTAGCTAATCTCAGCTTCATGTTCAACCATTTACAGCTGAAACAAGCAAACCAACACACTGACAGAAGAAGTGAATAAAAATGAGTTTGCTCATGGGGGCGGGGGGCTTTTTGACCAACAGGTGTCAAGGCAGTGGCAAATAGTAGTTAAAGACATTAAAATGACAGCTAGACAAAAAAAAAAAAAGCTAAAGGTGATTGCTGACGGTGATAAAAGGACAGACTGGAGCGCTGAGAGCTATGTGGTTTGTAAAGTGTGACGGGCTGAGCTGGAGGTGTTAGCTGAAGTGTAATCACCGAAAGCTAAAAAACCTGCAATTAAACAAAAGCAGTGGAACTGTGAGCTGTTGTGTAAAGGCTGAAAGCATCTGAAGTGTCAGCCGAGGAGCAGAGGAAGTGGCACAGACTCTCTGCGTGCAGATGGAGGAAGTGAACAGACCTCCAGAGCAGCTTACCGTAGTTCAAAGATTCAGCTGGCAAATAACTGCACATACAAATAAAGTGATTGTTGGAAACCTGTCCGGGGTTTCACCGACACTCACCACTGTTGCCACAGTCGGCGCAGGAGATGAGCTCCTCTGGCTTCTTGTCACGATTCTGCTCTTTCGTCCCCAAACAGAAGCTGCAGATGGGGATGGGCTCTGCCACCGGCTGATGGAGGGAGGAGAGGAGAGGAGAAGAAGTTGAGGACATCAGTCAGAATAACAGCGTCACTGTCCAAACGTGTGTTGCCTGTCACGGTGTATATTAAACTAACAGCGGACTGATGACATCGACACCACAGCGCTGTGAGAGCGCACACTTTAGAATACTGAGGAGCACGAGAGCTGCGTCATGTGTGAACTTCTATCATTTATGAAGTAGTGGTGGCAGAGGTCTCCATATCACAAACTGGAACGCAGTTCTTTTGGCTGACTGGTGGAGTTTTTGTCCACTGCAACTGGTCCTGTTCAGCATAGCACGGGTCAAACTCTGTTGAGGGGCTGCATCACTCTGCACCTCACTGAATAATGTAGAAGCAGGTGTGGACGCCACAGTAAACAGTGGTTTTTATTCAGGAGCATGAAGCTAAAGACAACAAAGAGCAGGACGATGCTTGACCTGTCAAACAGAACAACTGTGACCAACATCCTTTACACACTGCAGGTGCACTTCACACACACACACACACACACACACACACACACACACACACACACACACACACTGGAGGAGAGAAACTAAAGGCCCAGGAAGAGCTCTGCGTTTGGCCGAACGGCGCTCGACGCGCGCGTTCTGTGAGCGCGCGTTCACCAGCACAGCTCTGCATTCGTTCTCGCGTTTTCGCTCCAAATTCTTGTTGTAATTTGAGCAGCTGCACGCAGAGCGTTTACCTACAGGACAAACTGAGGTAGCTGATTGGTCATTTGCTGACACGCCTACTGAATTGATTGACGGGTCGGGTGAAAAAAAAGGCACGAGCTGGCTCAGGCTGCAGCCGCTGCGGTGTTCTAAACTTTATATGTTAATAAAAAGTTATAAAAAATAGAAATAAAAACATGGAGTGCTGGTCCTGCAGCCCACAGCCCACCAGGAAATCTGTAGAACCTTGCGCAGCCACGTCGGACCCGAGTTTAATTCGCTCGTGACAAATTAGTGCTGGACAATAATTCAATAATGATAAATATCGCGATATACTTTTATTCAATAACGATGATATGAAGTTTAAGCATATTTTCGATATTTCGATAGGATTTTACAACGTTTCACTGACGTTTTTCTGTTTCTGTTCGGGTTGGAGCGGCTGCTTCAACAACCCGCCCGGACAGAAAAAGCTGTGACACAAAACGTGCGTGGTGACGTCGTTGTTACGCAGCGCTCACTCCAGCAGCAGGCGTTAGCGGTAGCAGGCTAAAAGCTAAGCTAGTCTCCAAAGCGCGTTAAGTTTTCGCTTCAAAACGAGTCAAACGAGTGCTCATGACCGTCAGAATGTGACTGAACAAAGTTTCACAAGCGAAGAGAAAGCAGACGACATCACTGATGAGAGGAAAGACTAATTCGTCGGTGTGGACGTAGTTCTGTTTTGTTAAACTGCAGGTCTCATCTGCAGTGAGTCTCAGATTCTTTATTTTGCAAAACGTGACGGAGTCGTTCTAACTAGCGGTGGGAACATCTAACTTGTTTAATCTGAAGAGTTTCCACTCGATTGAATATGATAAGAGTCAGAAGATGAAGAACAATAAAGTTTGAGCCAACGTTTTTTTTATTCAAAATAAAACAAATTCATCAGAAGAAGAAAAAACACTGAATGAAAATGTGCAGAAAGACGAAAATAGTGTTTTAATATCTGCCCCTTGTTTAAAAAAATACAAAATAACTACAAACAACAACCTTCACTTCACCTGCACCACACCTTCCCAACAACTTTGATTTAATCATCTTTTAAAACATATAAATAGTTTTAGAAATGTTTATGGTGATATCAAGTCAACACAATCCTGTTTCCTGATTTACAACTCAGCTCCTTCAAACTAGTCCTAAATGGAGGTTTTACAAACATTTACATTCCCTTCAGGGTTTAATAACTTTAAACAAATTTTAATTGAATATTTGGGGGGTAATTTTTTTTTAGTTTTATACATGACTTGTAAAATACTATGTTCAACCAAATCATAAAATTTTAATAATTTAAACTGATGAAATATTTGTTGGGTGACCATAGCACTTCCTACTAATAATTCTTATAGCTCTTTTTTATAAAATAAAAACAGGGTTTGTAATAGTTTTACATGCTTTTCCCCAAACTTCAATACAACAGATTAAATATGGAACAATCATTACATTATACAATATATTCAAAACTTTGTCATTCAAAAACTATTTTACTTTATACAGTAATGCAATTGATTTTGTTATTTTTATTCTTAAGTAATTTCCATGAGATTTCTATGTCAGCTTCTTATAAATAACAACACCCAAAAGTTTTATTTAATTAACTATGAATTTCAATGCTGTAAATTTTAAAGATGTTTAAAGTTAAAACTATTAATATTGACACAGTTGAGAATTTTATGGCAAGAAAGTTCATGCTCAATAATCCAGGTACCAAATCCAATAATTCACAGTCAGGTCATCTGGACAGTTTCTTTTTAATAGAAACTGGATGGAGGATGGAGGGTGAAACGTTTCTATAAAAAATAAACTCTCCAGATGACCCGACTGAGAATTATTGGGTTGAGAAGTTTGTTTATTTGATGGTGATTTCCATCTTTTTGGAGGCTAAATACAAATACAAGGTGAACATTAATTTATTTGTATAGTTTATAGTTTTTTTTTTGGCTTTTAAATTGTTCAAAGTCAACTTTATTGTCAGAACTACAATATGTATAGGACATACACAGGATTGAAATTGCGTTTCTCTCAGTCCCTCGGTGCAACAGTAACCATTTAAACACTAAAACACTAAAACATTTAATAAACATAAGCATAAAATAGTAAAAGTGTAACACTGTCCTGAGTTTTTGCATAGTAGTATAAAAGTATGAAAATTTACACCAACACTAAAACACTAAACATTTAATGAACATAAGCATAAAATGAAATAATAAAAGTGTAATACTGTCCTGAGTTTTTGCATAGTAGTATAAAAAGTATAAAAAGTATATCTATAAAATAAACTGAAGGTTCTAGCATTGACATTTGCAAAGAGTGGCAAAGCAGCATATGTGTACACAGTATATGTATGAGGTAGTTGATGTTGGTATAGAGGCAAAGTGGCATAAGCAGTAAGGCACATAAGGCACATTGGGCATCCTTAAATAAGGCTAGTCAGAGAATACTGTACAGTATATGTATCAGCAGTAGCGTAGATATAAAAATAGTGTGAATGTAAACAGTAGTAATAAATGTAAACAGTAGTAATAAATGTAAACCGTATTAATAAATGTAAACAGTGAATGTAAACAGTAGTATGACTATAGGCAGTAATGTAATACAAACATTAGTGCAAATATGAGAAGTAGTGTAAACTGAATGAACACAT
>JBBPBX010050735.1:14342-24858 GCA_038048925.1 Garcialebias charrua
TTTACAGTATTTGTATAGTTTATAGTTTTTTTTTAGGCTTTTATATTGTTTATATCGATACTGAATTATATCGTTATCGGCCGAAATTAAGAACTATATCGTGATAAAAATTTTGGCCATATCGTCCAGCCCTATGACAAATTCATTCATTTCTCATCATTTCAGTCATGGAGTCAGTGGAGGAGGAAGCGATCACTTGACTTTTGGCAAAAAAACAAAAGAAAAGTCCAGATCAGGGATGAAGAAGGGGAATTTAATACATTTGTGTCACATACAAAACAGTCCGGCGCCGGGCAGTTTATTGTGAGACAACGCGCCTCGCGTACGCGATCGTAAAATTTGAGCTTTGCGCGTTCGTGCCCTGCGGGGCTACGCTTGTGCCTCTACGTACGTACGGCGTACAGCGGCGTACTGCCTTACGCAGAGCTCTGCCGAGGCCTTTAGACTGTGCTTTAAAGTTTGTGGAGCCTGGAAGGCCTGAGGGGAGGTGGTGACTTCTAGACTGCATCCTGACACACTTGTAGAACATGTCATGTGTGCAGAGCTCTGAGGAGTAACTGGACCATTAAATACCACACGAACATGGAAATGGTTGATCGTGTGGATGTTTAGGAAACATTCACACTACTGCGATCCGTTGTTCTTCCGTATGTTTTTTGGCACGATTCTCGTCCCACAGTTTTCAATCTATTTCAACACATCATAAATCAAAACGTTCAGCTCTTTCACTGGATGAGCTTGCACTTTTGGTATTGGTACAATTTATCCATTTCAAATATTTAGCTTTTTCTGCCATTTTTTTCCTCATAGAAAATGAATTGAGCTCATTTTACCTCCTTCAAATCTTTAGCTTTGTTTACAACCATTTACTGCTCCTTTCACATTTTGTTCTGCTTCAGCTTCTTTCAGCTTCCTTGTGAATATTTAAACTTTTTTCAGCTACTTTCAGCTGTTTTTTCAGCTTTTTTGGGCTACTTTTAGATTAGTTTTGCTAACTAACATTTTTGTGCTTCTTCTACTTCTTTCTACTCATTTCAGCTCGTTATCCTCTGTTCAGTGTATTTCTGCACATTTCAGCTTTTTCTGCTATTTCAGCTACTACCGGTATATACCGTAGCTGTTTTATGCTCATTTAAGCTTTTTCAGCTAATTCCACGTTTTTTTTTGCACTCAAACTTTATTCAGCCTAATTCAGCAAAAATGTGTCTCTCCACTTCCTTCTGGTAATTTAAGCTTATTTCTTAATTTTAGCTACTTTTCAGCTGTTTTATGCTAAATGTAGCTTTTTTCAGCTCATTTCTACTTTTGTGATCATTTTTGCTTCTTTCAGCCTAATTTGTCAAACATGTTAGTTCTGCTTTCTGATGTTACTTTAAGCTTGTTCAACATTTTCAGCTAGCTTTTTAGCATTTTTAGGTAATTTCAGCTTTCAGATAAACTCAAGTTTTTCTTAGTAATTTCTACTACTTTCAGACTAATTAACTTATTTAAAAACTTACTTAAAAACATCTCCCTTGATGTTCTGTCTGCTGATCTTCACACCCTGACCGCTGTCAATCATCCTTCTGCAGATGACTCTGTGGATTACTACAACCAATCTCTTCGGGAGCTCCTGGACCTACACGCCCCCTTGAAGACAAGACTGGTGTCTTTCAGCCCCTTGGTACACTGATGAGCTGCGCAAGATGAAGGCAGCTGGCCGTGCTATTGAGAGACGTGTAAAATCATCTGGTCTCTCTGTGCATAAGCAGGCATATAAAGAACATCAAAAAGCGTATGCCTTTTCTTTAAAAGAAGCACGCTCCAAATATTATTCTAACATCATCAACACCTGCCCTGGAAACTCTAAACAGCTCTTCTCCACAATCACTCGTCTGCTTAATCCCATTAAGCAAACTCTTGAGGACTCTGCTCAAAAATGTGACCTGTTTCTTTCATCTTTTAAAACCAAAGTTGACACTATCAGATCTCAGCTCCACAACCTCCCCGTTCTCAGTGTGCCACCCACCCGTCTGCATTCTGGGACCCTAAACAGCTTTGACGAAGTTGTTCAGAGTGAGGTGGAGGCCATCATCAAGAAAATGAAGCCTTCATCCTGCGCCCTGGATCCTTTCCCCTCGTCTCTCATAAAAACCAATCATTCTGCAATAGGCCCACTTATCACTCAAATAATAAATCAGTCTCTACAATCTGGTCATGTTCCACTGCCTCTAAAAACCGCCATCATTAGGCCTCTTCTGAAAAAATCTAATTTGGATCCCGACATTTTTTCTAATTACCGCCCAATTTCACACCTCCCTTTTCTGTCTAAAGTGCTGGAAAAAGCTGTTGCTGCTCAGCTGCAGGATCACCTACAACAACACTCCCTGTATGAGAAGTTCCAGTCTGGATTCAGGGCAGCTCACAGTACAGAGACTGCATTGCTGAGAGTTACCAATGATGTCCTCTTGGCTGCTGACACTGGCTCTCCCTCCATCCTTGTCCTCCTTGACCTCACTGCAGCCTTCGACACTGTGGACCATAGTATCCTCCTCCACCGTCTTCATGTGGAGGTCGGTCTCTGCGACACCGTCCTGGACTGGTTCAAATCTTTCCTCTCCAATAGGCTGGAATGTGTTAGTCTTGGCAACGCCACGTCCCAGACAGTCTGTGTCTCCTGTGGTGTCCCTCAGGGGTCGGTTCTGGGGCCCCTGCTGTTTTCCCTTTACATGCTGCCTTTAGGTCAAATTATTAATCAGTTCAACATTTCTTTTCACTGTTATGCCGACGATACACAGCTTTACATCAGGACTGGAGCATCCTCATCTTCCACCTTGTCATCTCCATCTTCACTCACTGCCCTCTCTGCCTGCCTGGAGGCAATTAGGGCATGGATGAATCAGAACTTTCTTCAATTAAACTGCTCCAAGACTGAGGCCATACTGATTGGCACCCCTCACCAGGTACAAACATCTCCTATAACAAGACTTTCCTTTTCTGGACAAGACATCCCCCTCTCCACCTCTGTTACTAATCTTGGAATAAAAATGGACTCCAATCTTACATTTGAAAATCACATTAAGCATCTGTTTAAAACTTGCTTCTTCCATCTTCGAAACATCTCCAGACTTCGCCCATCCCTAACTTTTTCCGATGCTGAGAAGCTCGTCCATGCTTTTGTCTCCTCCAGGCTCGACTACTGCAACTCCCTGTTTATTGGAATCCCTGGCAAAAACCTTCAGAAACTTCAATATATTCAAAACAGTGCAGCAAGGATCTTGTTGAGAGTTCGTAAATTTGAACATATTACGCCCATTCTCCATAACCTTCATTGGCTTCCTGTCGCCTACAGAATTCAGTACAAAACTGCTCTCATTACACATCAATGCTTACACGGAACTTCACCAGATTATCTGAAGGATATTCTTATTCCATACTCATCCACCCGTTCGCTGCGGTCACAGAACAGTAATCTCCTTCACATTCCGAGAACCAAATTAAGGACCATGGGTGACCGGGCTTTCAGTGTGGCTGCCCCCCGCCTGTGGAACTCTCTTCCTGACTGTCTGAGAGCCCCACAGTCTGTGGTTGACTTTAAGAGCGGCTTGAAGACCTTTCTTTTCAACCGAGCATACTCTACCTCCTCATGATTCTACTTTTGATCTTAGCTGATACTGTTATTGATTTTACTTGTTTTATTATTTGTTTTATTGACATTTAATTCTGTTACACCTTGTAGCACTTTGAGATTTTCATTAATGAAAAGTGCGTTATAAATTGAATTAATTATTATTATTATTATTATTTATGATAATTTCAGCTTGTTATGCTCCTTTCAGCTTTTTTCAGTTCCTTTCAGCTCTTTCTGTTATTTCTACTACTACTTAGCCACTTTACGTACAGTTTTGGCCTTTTTTTATTTATTTTTTACCCAATTCCACTTTTTTTTTGTTCATTTCAGCTCTTTCCACTTCCTTCTGGTAGATTGTTTCTTTCTGCCTTTTCAGCCATTTTTTACTAGTTAAACTTTTTTAGGTAATTTCCCCAATTTTGTGCTCATTTTTGCTTATTTAGACCTAATTCAGCAAACACGTGTTCTTTCTACCTTTTTCTGCTGTTAGTCTTGTTCTTTCATTTCCGCTACATTTCAGCACTTTTTGTAGCTAATTTCAGCTGTTTTTCAGCAAGTTCTTCTGCAATAAGCATTCACACTGCGTTTTCGCAGGACATGCACCCACACCTTCCTCCACCCTCATTTGCCCCGGGCAAGGTCTGTAACCCTCCACCATCTGCTCCCAAAAACAGGTCTCTATTGACAATGAGTGACTCAATGAGACTACCTGTATAAATAAAGGGTAAATTAAAAATGTGGTTTCTCTAGTTTTTGTTATTCTAAAGTAACTGTGTGTGGTGATGTCAACAGGCCTGTCATATTAAAAAACAAATCATAGCATTGTCGTAGTAATACAGTATATGATAATCGTGATGATATCTGCATCATGGTTATGGTTTTCTAGATTTTCCTGCAAACGCGTAGGTAAGAAAGAAATGTAGGGCTCTATGAAATGTTTAATCTTGTCCACATTTCATGCTTCAAAATGCAGATAAATTTTAAACTTAAAATGTGTCTTATAATATAGAGGATTATTTTTTCAACAATTTATTTGACTTTCAACAATTCAAGAGTACCGTACAATACTCAAAATGCTGTTACTCTTAACAAAAACACAGTCAAAAGGTTTCATTTCAACTAAACGCTCAAAGCTTCATTAAACTCTGCCTGCGAGTCATTTGTAAATAAAACATTACTGTGGTACATAAAGAATGGTTGAAAACAATGGTACTGTATTAAAAAGGTTTTAAATACAAATAAAGTCCAGTTGATCTTGTATTGAACGCCTTTTTTGGTATTAAAAAGGTGTCCTTTTTGATAATGACGATGCAGTTGTTTAACTGATAAAGCTTTGTCTGGTTTTCAAGGTTCTTTCACATCACATGTGGTACATGAGGTGGAACAAAATTGTGTACTCAAGGTCCCAGTTACACCCAAAAATAGCAAAATATAAAGTATAAAACAGAAACGTTACATAAGGATCTAAGATATGCACTACACAGTAATACAGTATATCTTATAATATGGTGTATTAAACAGCAACCTGAACATTTTATTATCCTTTATAGCAGAATATCGTAATGTTAAATGGACTGTAATTATATAGCACATTTCTATATACAGTACACTACAATCTGTGCCTCATTTACACATTCATACAATCTACTAGATGTGTACAAAAAATAATCAAGAGCTTTATCACATTCATACACTGACGGGACACACATCAGAGGCAATGAGGGGTTCAGTGTCTTGCCCAGGAACACATCAGCATGAGACCGCTGGTGGAATCAAACCCCAACTCTTGCAGTGGAGGACGACTGCTCTAGCCTCTCAGCCACAGCCATCCTTATATTAGTTAATAACTTTATTTATTGTTTATTTATTAATAGCTATCCATTTGATTATTATTTATATGTGGTACATCTAAAGCTTTATAAACCCTTCCCACTTTCGTATAAACACTTAATTTGCTCTTTAACACTTTGGCGATTGCGATGAAGATGAGATGAATGTAAAGTAGCGCACAGCACATACAGTACACACAATATAAAAAACTGGGTTTAAAAAAACAGTGATATAGTGAAGACGCAAAAAGTGAACAGCAATATAGTGAGGGATCACTGTATTCCTTGTTTTATTTAATTTTAAAGTCCAGACTTGTGTTTTCTGCACTGCAGAATTCATTGGACCACAGGATTGACAGTACAACGTTGTTTTCCCATCGCCTGACATGTGACTGAATATTATAAGATATATAATATGATATGAAAAATTTATTGGTGTCATTTCTTTTTTCCGGCCGTTATCTGCTGTGCTCATGCAAATCTGTGTGCACGTTCTGTTTTGAAAGTTTGGAGAAAATAATTCAAAAATCTTTTTTTTTGTGTGTCCTTTTTGAAATACTTCAACTTAATTGTTCAACATTAGGTTTATTAAAATAATTTTGGCACATTTACACTAAGGGTGGGCGATTAATCGCATTTGCGATTATCTCGCGATATGTTAAAACGCGATTCTCTAATCGCACGGGCTGCGATTTGACTGGTCACGAGATTTGGTAGTGAACCGCTGTGGCCGCGCGCAGCTGAGTGGAGCAAAACAGAGAGAGAGAGCAGGGAGGAGGAGTCCGTGCGTTCCAACACAGTTGCTCCACGCTCGACTGAAGTCATAAAAGTTATAAATTCAGGTAAGTTAGCTCATTTAAACGTGTATCTGAGAGCGCAAGCTGGTCACGTGACTTGGTAGTGAGCAGCTCTGTGGCGCGCGCAGCTCGAGTGGAGCAAAACACAGAGAGCAGGGATGGAGGAGACTGTGCGTTCCAACACAGTTGCTCCAGGCTCGACAGAAGTCATAAAAGTTATAAATTCAGGTAAGTTAGCTCATTTAAACGTGTATCTGATCTTAGAGGCTGAAACACCGAGACCGCGCGAGATCAACAGAGCGCGAGCTGGTCATGTGACCGGGTCTGTTGTTGACGGTGCCCTGTTAGCAGCTAGCTCAGCAAGCTAACGTTCTTCGTGAAAAAGCGCATTAATTATCTGATTTAAAAAAAAACAGTTGCGTCGTTAGTGATATGAATTAATACGGAACCAGTAAAAATAATCGCATTTTAAATCGCAATCGCAATTTATAGAAAAAAAATCGCGATTAGATTATTTTCCAAAATCGTTCAGCCCTAATTTACACTGCAATAAAAAGGCATAAAAACAAAATGTCTGCTATTATTTTTGAAGCTCTGCATGTGAGGTGCTTGTAACCAATCTCAAAATAATAAATACAAATCAGAACGACGTTACAAATAATAAATACAAAAAAAAAAACTGGTTGTTTTCAGCAAACAGTGCAAAATGAAGATCTGTGTTTAATCCAACGTACAATTTCTTCCATGTGTGCAAACTTCAAACACTTTCAAAGACACTTTAGTAGCAGGAAGTGTCATGAGGAGAGGGGACATTCCAAACAATTTCCAGGGCTCAACATAAACCCCAGTAAAGCATTTTAATCAGAAAAATATGCAAACTGAGGCACAGCGTGTCCTCACAAAGTGAGCATCCATGTCACGAAAAACACATGAAAGAGACACAGCTCCACACTTGAGCACGGTGCTTACTAAAAAATGTGCATCGTGCACGGTTTTCCAAGCTTTGTGGCACCGAGAATAGAGAGAAACCCACTTGTGAAAATAATTTGCATGACATCTGGGCTGGTGCTTGCCAACAGCCTTATAGGAGAATGTAAAACAAAAAGAAAGGAAGCTTCTTCTATAATCTGATGAGGATAAAGTGAAGCTTTTGATCTTATATTTGGTCTGCTTCACACATGAGATCAGATTAAAGATCTAAAGCTGCAGGGAGAAAAGACTCACATTAGATCTACAACCTGAAAAGTCCCTAATAAAACTCAGATGCTTCAACTCAGAAATGTTGTCTTGTACATGTATTTATGCCTAATTTGATTTGTCAACTAATCTGGGTTTACCTCTTTATATGTCAAGCCTGGTTGACAAGTTAATTTTGTAATGTGACAATACAGTAAAAAGCTTTTTGAAGAAGAGTGTTTTAACACAATAAAAGGTAGCCTTTTCATATTGCAAAAACAGATTTAAATTCATTATAAACACGTAGCCTTGTGCGACTTAAGTGTCAGGGTAACAGAAACATCTTATGTTTTTTTCATTTAAAACCATAAAAATAAAGCTGCCCTATGTTAGCGAAAATGTATTGTTACTCCTTTATGAGGATGCTCTCATTACCCGCCAATGCTTATATGGAACTTCACCAGATTATCTAAAGGACATTCTTGCACCATATTCATCCACCCGGTCTCTACGATCACAGAACAGTAATCTCTTTCACATTCCACGAACCAAATTAAGGACCATGGGAGACCGGGCATTCTGTGTGGCTGCCCCCCGCCTATGGAACTCCCTCCCTGACTACCTGAGAGCTCCACAGTCACTGGTTGACTTTAAAAAAGGCTTAAAGGGGACCACACATGCAAAATTCACTTTTTAATGTTTTTTTTACTCAACTTTGGGTATTTACTTCATAAAAAAACAGTCCTTGTGCCAAAAAAATGCACCCAGTGGTTTATTTACTCTAAGTAGATTTATTTTACTGTGATACAAACGGTTCGTTTTAAAATACGCTCGCATGTGACGTCACAAGCGAGAGGACAACCCACCACAACCTGAGTCCAGCCCCTCACCTAGCAACCCCTGGTTAGGCTCAACCCACTTCTGTATTAAACACATGACTGTTGTTTTTCATGATTTCATCTCATCTTTTGTTTATATGTTCTTAATTTCATGTGTACAGCACTTTGTTGCAGCTGTGTTTTTTTAAATGGCTTTATAAATAAAGTATAATTGTTATTTTTATGTTTTAGTTCAATTTTTAGTGTATTTGCGATCGCTCCCAACGCGCAGCCGGCAAAAATTAAACGAGCGGACCCCCGGCGTAGGGACCAGCGGCAACGGGACCCTCTTCTGGCGCGATGGAGCGGAGCTTCAACTGTACAGCCTCGCTGCAGCCTCGCAGCAGCCTCGCAGCAGCGAGGACCTTCTCCTTACGGATTAATTTACGGGAGACACTTGGTGAACTTTGTGTTGTCTTGACTGGAACAGCGATAACTCCCAAAATCTCCGCGTGCAACGAGCGGAGCTGGCGAACACCGGAAGAGGAACAAGCTAACATTAGCATCGGATTCGGGTGGTCTCATGCTAAAAGGAGCAGCAAATTGCGGCGCGCTCAGACGGGTTTCGGTAAGTTATCTTAAGCTAGCACTAACAGTAAGTCAAATGAGTAATAAAAAAAGAGCTAATTTTAAAACAACAACACATTACAGATACTGGCTGTTACAGAGGGCGTAAACAGATCTTTGAAGGGCGTGGACTTCAGAACTCAGTATCAGAAACCGGTCGTTCAAAACGAAAGTTAAAAATGGCAGAATTAAAAAGGGTATACAGGTAGTCCCCGACTTACGAGCGCTCTAACTTACGAGGTTCCGGACTTACGAGCTGGCGAATTTTTGGAAAAAACGCAAAAAATACTGAGTTTTTCTGTGTTTTTTCACCACAGTTCGTTAGCTAAACATGTGGACACACGTTTCCGATCATTTTTATGCACTCATAAGCAGTTTTTCGATGAAAAACGAGTGTTTGTAGTCGCGCTAGCAAAACCGTTCCAACTTACGAGCGAAATTCCGGACTTACGAGACACGTGGCGGCCGTTCCAAATTACGAGATTTCCGTGTTACGAGCACCTCGTTGTAACGGAACTCGCTCGTAAGTCGGGGACTACCTGTAATTGATTATCTAAGCATTATTTTGTGTATTAAAATGAATTAATATTGTCAAGATAGCACACAGACATAAACATAAAAATTTTAAAGACCTATACATGTATGTGGTCTCCTTTAAAGACCTTTCCTTTTAAGCAAGCCTACCGGTACTCTGCCTCCACATGATTTTATCTCTGATTTTAGTTGATATTATCATAGTTTTTAATTGATTTTATTACGTTTTTTTTAAATTGATTTTATCATTGATTTTGCTTGATTTTATCACTTGTTTTTATTTGATCATTGATTTTAGTTGCACCTTGTAGCACTTTGGGATTTTTGTTAATGAAAAGTGCGTTACAAATTAAATTCATTATTATTAGTTTGTAAAAACCTGCGTGCACTCATGTTACACTCTGAAGGTTTCAGCTGTGATCTGTGCAGGAAACAGGCCTGGCAGTAAATGCTTTGTTGAGTTTAAATGAAGGGGAAAACATGTGTTCTAAAAAACAAAAAACAAATCGACCCTGTGAATAGTTATACATGTGCTGGTTATAAAATAAATATATAATGAAAAAGTTGATGTATTTCAGTAATTCCATTAAAAAAGTGAAACTAATGAAAACCTCAAATTCAGTATCTCAGAAAATTAGAATATTGTGAAAAGGATCAATATTGAAGACAGCTGGTGTTACACTTTAATCAGCTACTTAACTCAAAACACCTGCAAAGGCCTTTCAATGGTCTCAGTCTAGTTCTGTAGGCTACACAATCACGGGGAAGACTGTTGACTTGACAGTTGTCCAAAAGACAACTATTGACAACTTGCACAAGGAGAGCAAGACACAACATAGACTGGCTGTTCACAGAGCTCTGTGTCCAAGCACATTGATAAAGATGAAGGGAAGAAAAAGATGTGGTAGAAAAAATAAAACAAACAATAGGGATAACCACATCCGGGAGAGGATTGTGAAATAAAACCCATTCCAAAATGTGGGGGAGATTCCCAAAGTGTGGAAAGAGTAGACTGCAGCTGAAGTCAATGCTTCAAGAACCACCACGCACAGACATATGCAAGACATGGGTTTCAGCTTTTGCATTGCTTGTGTCAAGCCACTCTTGAACAAGAGACAGCATCAG
>JBBPBX010050736.1:0-10483 GCA_038048925.1 Garcialebias charrua
TATATATATATATATATATATATATATATATATATATATATATATATATATATATATATATATATATATATATATATATATATATATATATACAGGTAGTCCCCGACTTACGAGCGCTCTTACATACGAGGTCCCGGACTTACGAGCTGGCGAAAGAGAAGTAAATTTGTAAAAAATACAGCACTTTTTTGTGTTTTTAGATGAAAGTGTGTTAGCTAACCGTTTGGAAACACGTTTCCGACCATGTTTATGAACTAATATGAACGTTTTTGATGAAAAACGAGTGTTCGTAGTAGCGCTAGCATAAATGTTCCAACTTACGAGCGAAAATCCGGACTTACGAGAACACGTGCTTCGTGTTCCAACTTACGAATTTTCGTGTTACGAGCAACTCGCAGGAACGGAACTCGCTCGTAAGTCGGGGACTACCTGTATATATATATATATATATATATATATATATATATATATATACAGGTAGTCCCCGACTTACGAGCGAGTTCCGTTACAACGAGTTGCTCGTAACATGGAAATCTCGTAATTCGGAACGGCCGCCACGTGTCTCGTAAGTCCGGAATTTCGCTCGTAAGTTGGAACGGTTTTGCTAGCGCGACTACAAACACTCGTTTTTCATCGAAAAACTGCTTACGAGTGCATAAAAATGATCGGAAACGTGTGTCCACATGTTTAGCTAACGAACTGTGGTGAAAAAACACAGAAAAACTCGGTATTTTTTGCGTTTTTTCCAAAAATTCGCCAGCTCGTAAGTCCGGAACCTCGTAGGTCAGAGCGCTCGTAAGTCGGGGACTACCTGTATATATATTCTCTACAGAAATAATCTCTCTATTGAGCTATCGAACACTGAAATTACTTGCGTCAAAACAGAAAACAGCATTAAAAATGTTAGGACTTTAACAGCAAAAGATAAAGTACTTCAGGAAATTGACAAAAACTTTTTTCCTAAGGACGACTTGGGGACATTTGTGGTAGCAACAACAAAAAACAAGCCAATCAATGGCGTATTGTCAAAGTCAATACTGTAGCTGGAAAAGCTGTTGCTGCTTCAAAGGTTTGTTGCATCAATCATCTTTTCCAACTTACATGAATAAGTGTGTAATAAGTGGAGTCCTCCGGTGTATTCAGAGTTTTGGGCTGCTGCGTTCTGCGGGGAGTTCTTGAAAATCTATTTTCAGCTTTAAAAATTAAAAATAAACAGACATTTGAAAACAACAAACAAAACAGGCCTTAAGCAGAAGAAGAGAGCATCAGCTTCCTCCTTGTAAATTATATCATGACCTTTGATCGTTTTGTGTTGACATATGAGCTCACATTGAAGGATAAACTTGTAAATTAATGATTACAGGGTTTCAACTTGTAAATTGAGCTCTTTTAAAATGTTCCCAGACTAATAAGTTCAAGTTTATGCCGGAAGTCAAATTCAAGTAAATCAAGCGGGATATCTCATCGACTTGGAAGACTTGATTACTGTATGTGTTTATTTCTGCTGTCAATCGTGGATGTTAAGGATGCACATACAATTGGATTTATGAACACTGGTTTCCTGCTTTTTGGATTTGGCTGGTTCCTGGTTTATCAACAAACAAGGAAGTCATCTGCAGCAAATGTGGACCTGGTCAGGCTGCCTGCCTTATGTGATGGCTTGGTTTGTGCCTTGAGCACCCAGACTCAAATGTTTTGGCAAGATGGATCAGATCTCGGGGATTATTCTCAGGCACGGCACAGTGGTGTGGCCATTTAATTTGGACGTTTCAGAAGCAAGAGGACCAACACAGACATAATCAGTGAAGTTCTGCCTGTCCCCAAAACAATTGTGTTTATCTGAATTCAGCTCCCTGACTGGCCTTGACAGGCCATCTTATCTTAATGGACCTTACCAAGCTCCGCCCACAGGGCCGCGTTTCATTGGCTAATGCCCATAACACGTCACAGCGCAGCTTCCACGTGCGTGCCGGTCTCACAAAACAAACGCTACGGTAGCGTTTGTGAGACCGGCACCACATGCTACTTACATTGCTAGCTAGCATACGTGCAGAATTTTTTTGCGTCAGGGCTGGAAAAATGGTCCTCCACCGTCAGTGGGGTATCTGTACAGGAGATGTCAGGTACCCTGACCGTATTTGTGGAAGTAAAATTCACCGTTTCCCTATATGTGAAACTGAATGCCTTGCTTGGATCAAAGCTTGTGCACGACCACAAAACTGAACAATTATTTCTTTCACCAGCAGAGAAGGGTTGACCTGCTTTTGAAACCTGCTAGTTAACAACACGCGGTCACGATGAGAGAAAGCCACAGTTCACTGAACGTCCTGGAAGTTGGGAAGAAACAGCTCTGCTAACGCCACATGAGCTAGCTAACACAACGAGCTCTACTGTCGATTTCACCTAAAACTGCACAAAATCGTGACACGAAGGCTGGATTTTAACTAACACACCGGACGGCTGAGCTCGTTAGCCCTCACAAAAGTCGCTGTCGGCGTGTTTAGCAGCTAAAGCAGCAACGGCTAACCAACCACTTAAGGAATGAATGGAGATTACAGTTAGCATTAGCTTTGCGACCAAGGCACACTCAAACTTTTGCCAACAACAGAAATCACTGATTTCAAAAGTAACCCTCAAAACCATGAATGCCTGACTTACCCAGCCTTGCAGGACAATAGGCATCAGTGATCCTGTCCACAGCTGTAATAATGCTGAGGGTTTGAGCTGCTGTTTTCCTCATCAGACGGTAGCATTAGCTGTGACGCGCACGCTGTTGGAAGCATCGCGTGGCTCAAACAACTTGATAACGTCCAAAAAAATAATAACATGAACTTGTTGGTTCCCCTGTCCATTGTCATGGCTGATATTTTGTTGGAATCTGGCAGAAATGATACACTATTCGACTCAGAAATACCCTGCAGAGTCAGTCGACGCCATGTTTACATTGAAACTAATGCTGCGCTTGGGAGACATGCAGACCGGTCGGAGCTTAGGGGGCGTTTCTGGGCGGAGCTTGGTAAGGCCCATTAGCCTGGAAGTTCTGTAAACCTTGATGCTCTGCCCCTCCCCCTCCCACCGAGGAAGTCTACGGACCAATCAGAGGGGCCTGGTTTAATAAACTTTCTGTCATATTTCAGAACTCTTTAGATTCTTTCTGACGTTGTCCTCGGCACCCCCTAAGAGTGTACTGATCTCTCCAGTGGGAACTATGTGAACTGAGCGAGTTACCATTCATATATGAACTCTTGCAGTGCGTTTGTGTGTTGTCTCTGGACATGTTCACGACCCTTGCGCCCCCCCACCCCCACAGAATGTCGGCGTCATTATGTGCTTGTGTGCGAGGTTTTGTTTTCATTTTCATGCTATTACTCTTCAGCCAAAGATTAAGAATATGTTAGGATTTTTTTTTGCCTCCAAAACCTAAGTTGTCACTTTCACCACTTTATTGTCTGTCCAAACAGGTCTCACTTGTGAATGAGTCTTCGAGGCTCAATGAGATTTATCTGTTTGAACAAAGCCTGAAAGAATAAAAAGTAAGCTAGAAATAATACCAATCTGCATCGTAGCATGCACTCTATATAGAAGCTGCAGACCCATTATGAAGCTTTTTGCTTCGTTATAAAGCTGAAAATGATCTAACATCATGGGTAAACATTCACTGAGGTCAGGGTAGCACCTTTGCTTTGATGGTGAATATTCAGTAATGATTTAAGTCAATGGGATCCAAAGTAATTCTTTACTTATTGCACTTTAGACACAAAGCATCAGTTTTGTGTAACTCAGTGTTTGCTCAACATCTGCCATTCTGCAAATTTTTCCAAGTGGTCTGACAATATCTCCATCTACGTTATTGCAATTTAAATACATCACAGTGACCTTCGATGCTGCTCATTATTAATGTTCATGTTAGGGGGAAAACAATCCATCATGTGCCGAAGCTCACAGGTAGAGAAGATGAAAAGTGCCAAACGTTATTGAACAACTCCATCTAAAGGTCGCTGTCCTTTGCACCAACAAGTAAAGCTAATTTTGCACACCGTCACATTAATTCCTGCCATAATTATTGGCTCACAAAACATGATTAACATTTGACGACCTTTTGTGTGAAGAACAATGCGACCGACATTCCTCTGCTTTCATTTCGTGTGGCTAACATGATTCAGCTTGTTGTGTTAGTAAACTTTATGAGGACAGATTAGCTCTGACTGTGGAGAAATTACTTGGCGTTGATGAAAATGTAATTTTCTAGTTGTGCTAGCCCTCAGAAATAACACAGATAATTCAATTTATTTAACCTCGGGGGATTTGCTGTGCTGGAAAAATGCCTTTAAAGGGCAAACAGGCCTAGACAGACTTCCACTCTGATGCTATTCTATGCAGCTGAAGCAAAATAAAAGTAGCTATGACAAGCAGCAGCCATAATTTCACTCATCATAAATAATGAAACACATAAATAGTAAAACTAATTCAATATGATGTTACAAAAACTATAAATTATAACTTTAAAGTTAAATTAGTTTTCAGATTGTTGGAACAATTAACAGACTATGCTTCTGTATGCTGTTGGATAAGCTAATTATCTGCTACTTTGTACATGATAACTTATCTTTTACAAATTAAATGTTTCCAGTTCACCCATTTTATGTTTAGGTTAAATTTGACCTTTTTATAAAATTAAATATTCTTATTTAAATAAGAGTTAAGAATCAGAATAAAACAAAGTTACCATATTGTTTGTTTAACCTCAAATCAACCTTATCTCTATCACTTTTGTTATTATTTCATAATAATCAATTAGAAAGCAAAAAAAAAATCTTAGTTCACTGTAAGAAGAGAAAGTTAATTCTCAATAGTCCAGGTATCAAATCCGCTCATTCTCAATCAGTTCATCTGGACAGTTTCTTTTTAGCAGAAACGTTTCACCCTCACTCCAGAGGGCTTCCTCAGTCAGAGTAGTCCAAAGCACACTGAAGTTAACCCACCAAGTAAGCAACTTATGTGGACCAACCAGTTTGCTGTAGCCAAGATGGTTTCTTGTCTTGAACCACTTTGGACATGTCTGCCTGCCTGGGAGGAGTCGACGAGGGACACGCCCCCAGAAACCATCTTGGCTACAGCAAACTGGTTGGTCCACATAAGTTGCTTACTTGGTGGGTTAACTTCAGTGTGCTTTGGACTACTCTGACTGAGGAAGCCCTCTGGAGTGAGGGTGAAACGTTTCTGCTAAAAAGAAACTGTCCAGATGAACTGATTGAGAATGAGCGGATTAGTTCACTGTAAGTTTTTCCACATTGTGTGATAACATATCTTTCAAATATTTTTAATCAATTTTTAAAACCTATAAACTGATGGTTTTATTATAATTTCAAGACAACACGTCCAATAAAAACCGATAAACCATTTGACCTGTTATATAAGATTTTACCACTGATCAAAACTTCAAGGACACTTGTCTATGGATGTGCCAATTCTTTACAGTGCATGTTGTTAGAAATAATTAACAAATGACTCTTTATTCAAATTATGTTCTGTTATATAACTCTGACTAAGATTTTTTTATATATATAATCATGAAGTTTTCTCCTTTTTTCAGCTGCTCCACTTAGCAGAGGTCTTCAAAGGAAGCAACCATTGTTTTCCCAGAGCTGTCCCTCCTGATGCAACCTGTGCTCAAACCTACAGCCTCAGGATTACAAGAGCAGCGAGCTGTCATGGCCCCAGTACTGTAGTACAAAATCTATGAATACAATCAAAATTAACTTACTGGTCATAAAGTGTTTCCAAAAATGTCAAACTACAACATATGAGCTAAAGTACTCGGACATCAGAAGATTCAGCAAAACACTAGCTGACATCATCCATAATTTACAGACTTTTCTCCTCTCCTAATATTATACACACTCGAGGGAGTGTCAGTGGATTTATCCATGTGTTCTGGCTGCAAACTAAGCTTATATTGTTATTTCCTCAGAACAGTATAGAAAAGATTATGATTACCGGTAATAGTTGTAATTATCTTTTGTAGAGTTAGACATGTACACATGACATTTGTAGGCTACCGTAAACCCCAATAAAGCAAAAGATTGGCCCTAAAGAGCCAATTACCTGCAGAATAATTACAATGCCAATCCAATTCAGAATCTAGTGTCGTTAAGAAAATTATTCTATTATTTCCATGCAACACCTGAACCTGTTATGACTGTCACATTTCATCTGACTTCATCAAACTGCCCTGACATCATTTACTATATCACCCTTGCAGGTTGAATTTAAGTTTTGATGACAGATTAGGAGGTGAGGCGTTTTTGGCGACTGGCCTTTTTTTGGTTTAGCCAACCTGGTGAAACATGAATAAAGTCCTTTGATAACACTGCTGCCTGCTTGAGAAAAATGGTGATGGAATTTAAATAAAAACAATATACTCCCCCACAAAACCTGCTTGAATGAACATCACTGCTTCAAATTCTGATTTTTTTTAAATAGTTTTCCTTTTGTTAAAGGAAATAATTATTTTTATTTTTTAGTGACTCACCACCGACTTAGGAAGACAGTACAAATTAAAATATCTCCTCCATAATTGACAATCAATCATATGAGGCGTCATGCTTTCAAAAACAGAGCAAAAAAATGACATTAACCTCTGGTCAATGTGTGCCAGCTTTATAAATTATTGGTTCATAATCTGTTTTCCACAGATCCAATCTCACTTATCTTACCTGACTGAATCTGTGGGGCATAGCCATTGATTGTTTTCCCTCTCACAAACATGCCATTGTTTTCAGGATTTGATTGATGGGCCTGGATAATCTCATTCAGCTTCTGCTGCAGGGCTGCAAAGTCGTGAGAAGTTTCTGCAATCTGTTGAAGACATTGGAGAACATATGACTGGAAGAATGTCAAGAAAGTGGGATGACTGTTTTTGTTCAAAGCTAATAAATGTTCACAATCGATGGATTTTAGCTCGACTGGTGGCGGTTGGATTACCATTTTTTCCCCCTGTCAGTAATTGAATGCATCATAGGTAAGGCACTATTCATTGTAATGCTAGTGTTGTGGGATTCCAATGTTTTTCCTGCAGTTTCCTCAGAGGCAAGGCGATGGCAATGAGCATCAGCTGTGGTCACTTCCTGTAATGAGCTCCAGGGGTATAAAGGACTGCTGGTGTTCTCTCTTCTGCTGGAACATTGGATACCAACGTGTGTGATGGTCTTCCTGTGCTTTCCTAAAGATAAGAATTATGCTTACCAGATTTTCCTCTTAGGAGCTGAAGGGTCTTCCCGAACTTACCTGTTCTCCTCCATGCCATGCACTTGACTTCAGTCTAAGCCCGTCCTGCTGCTCACTTGTCCGTCAGCCTGTCTTCAACCTGCCTGTCTACAATCCACAACAATACTCACTATTACTACCTCATCATCTCCATCCCTGCCACCAAACATACAGTACCTGGAATCCTCAGCCCTCCTCTCTGTGCCATTGGACCACAATGAACCTGTAAGAAAATAATATTTAATCTTAATCTACACTCTACATTACCTTGATACTTACCCATCTCCCTCCTGTGTAGATCTTCCCGTAAGTACCACTTATCCTGAGTTGTTTGAGTTCTGTCACACTCAGTTCCTCCACTCTGGGTACTTGTCGTCTCATTTATAGTTGTGTCATCGCTGTGAAAGTTCTTAACAAGTCACGACTCAAAGTTAGCTATTCATGACATGTGTTCGAAAATAAAATGTGAACAAACAAAATGTGTGTGCAAGTAGGAAGCTTTTCTACAGATGAAGGTCCACTGTTCATACAGGCTGAGGGTTTCCAGTGACACGCTGTCTCTTAAACGGGTGACAGTAAAAACAATAAAAGTCTGGTTTACTTTTGAAACAAAGACTTTCATTTAATTTTTGAGTTGTTTTTTTCCCCCCAATTTTTTTTATTTCTGGAAACACTGCATTGCATTTGTGTTTCGAAATCGAGATCAAAGTCAATGAAAATCAACTGCAAGGAAAAGTTAATTTTGACTTGGAAAAACTGGACCAACCCCAACTTTAATATCTAATGTGGCTAACTCGCTCAAAAACTGGTCAAAGCTGCAGTTATGAACATATTTTCACTCCTGTCAGTTTGTATTTCATTAAATCTGTCACTCGCAGTACTGTGCTACCTTTTTGAAGATACATATTACAGATATGAATGCGTGAAAACACGTTTTCATTGACTTGCATCACTAACAGTAGGTAAACTAGTTACCGAACAAAGTCCTGTTGTTTTTTTGAGTTGCTATTGGAACGTCAAAAAAGGCGTTCAATACAGAAACAACTGGACTTTATTAGTAACAGAAGACATTTCGCTCTTCATCCGAAAAGCTTTCTCAATTCAAAGAGCAGAGTTTACAGAGTTTAGTTTAGTTTACGCGGTCCAGTGTAGCGAGGACTGTCCAGACCTCTACATTGGGAAAACTAAACAGCCTATTCACAGACGAATGTCCCAACACAGGAGAGACACCTCTTCTGGACAAAACTCAGCTGTTCACCTCCACCTCATGGACAAGGGACACACATTTGAGGACCAGAATGTGCACATTTTGGACAGAGAACACAGATGGTTTGGGGTGTGAAGGAAGCTGTTTATATTAAGAGAGAAAAACCTTATCTTAACAGAGGAGGAGGTCTCAGATTCCAAAATTCAAAAACATATAATGCAGCCTTAGGTCTGATTCCCAGACGGTTCACACCTGATAGGAACAGAGGAGCCACTTCTGTGAATTAGACTAACAAAGACCTTAAGAAACCCCTACTGTTAAGGTGTGAGGTGTGATTTGTTAATTTACATAGGTATATGTGTGTGTCTTCTCTCAGCCTTTAAAACCTCACTCCCAAACTCTGCTCTTTGAATTGAGAAAGCTTTTCGGATGAAGAGCGAAACGTCTTCTGTTACAAATAAAGTCCAGTTGTTTCTGTATTTAACGCCTTTTTTGATTTTATTATGTCCTGGATGACTGAGAATCTTCACCAGCATATTGGAACATCGTTCAGTTGAATGCAACATCATTTGGAGAAATTTAAAAACATATTATAAACATTTTATAACACAAAAAATGTGTTTTTTGTTAAATTTTTACCTGAGAAAAGACAGAATTGGCAAAAATTGGTATTAGCGAGTCAGCGCTATAAGAAATCAGAATTTGAAAGGGGCCTATACTAAACCTGCTGCCCGTCTAGTGTTTACCTCTTCTGAGAAGTGTTTCAGCTGCTCTGCTTCGTTTTTGGCTGTCTCCTTGTTGGCCTTCTGGTTCTTCCTGTCCTTGTATCCCCTGAAGTTACTCTGAAGCTTCACTGCAGCGTCTTCTTCCTCCTGTTTGTCTTTCTCGGCATCGGTTTCCTCTTTACGCTCAATCACTACATCGATCACATCCAACACTGGGCCTTCATCTTTAATTTCTTGTTCTGAATCACTGAAAACATTTTCCTCTTTGGCTTTTTGTTGCACTTCTTTCTCAGCTTTCAGCTTCTTTCGGTCCCGATGGCCTCGGAAATTACTCTGTAGGACCGTAGCTGCTTTTTCCTCATCTGGTCCACCTGGATTCTCGGATGAAATGTCCTCCTGTAATTCTGGCACTTCCTGCGTAGGGTCCTTCTTCTTTCCCTTGGGTATATTGGCTTCCTCTTTGAGTCGTTTGCGCTCCTTGTGGCCACGAAAGTTGCTTTGAATCACAACCGCTGCTTTGGTCTCATCTGGGTCATCCAACTTGATGTCAATGGAAGAGACATCTGCAGCAACTTGAGCTCCTGTTGATTCTGTCTCTTCGCTGCAGATTTCTTGCTTGTCACCTGCAGCGCTGCTTCCCTGCTGTATCTTATTTGGGATCTTGCCTTCCTCTTGCAACCTCTTCCTCTCTTTGTGACCTCTGAAGTTACTCTGGATAACCGTGGCTGCCTTGGTTTCATCTTCCAAGTTGACAGCTTCAATCCCTGGAGTCTTCTCCTGTTCGTTCTCCTTCACAGTTTCCGGTTCTGCATTTTGAATCCCATCGTCCTCTCCCACTTCTAAGTGCTCCTCATCCTCTGGTGCCAGAGTATGATCGCTGTCATCGATCTCCTCAGCCTTATCGGTACTTTCATCCTCGTCATCGTCTTGTTTATTAGCAGCGTTCCCCAGGTCCTCTTCCATGTTGTTTGGCTCGTTTCCCTGTTTTTCTTCAATGCTTTCAGTCAGTAAGTCAGTCTCAGCACCAGCCATTGTCTTTTTCCTCTCCTTAAACTTCTTTCTCTCTTTGTAACCCCGATAGTTGCTCTGAAGAACCACAGCAGCTTTTGCATCATCTTCCTCAAAGTTTTCTTCACTGGAGGTTCTTTCACCAGAGTTGCTTTTTTCTGGTTCGGGCAATGGTTTCTCCTTTTCCTTTAGTGCCTTTTCATGCTCTTTTGCTTCCCTGGAAAACAAAATGTTCTCATGAATGTCACAAAACAAGTAAAAGGATACAAATACGTAT